>JAHBCN010003434.1:75462-151512 GCA_019359885.1 Listronotus oregonensis | reverse complement strand
GGTATTGTGTAGAATCAAATTGTTTGAGTCTGACGTTTTCCCCGGGAAAAAAGAAAACCCGGTGCACCATGTGAAATGTAAAGGTATCAGAAACTAGGCCTTAAACCACTCACAGCGCTTAGCCCCAGAAGAAACACCCCTATATTAATTGGCGGCGAGTTCCCCTTCGATTTTTACGAGCAAAAACACGGTTTACCGCGCCACGGCGGTCGATTTCCACGAAAAAGCCGGAGCTTCCAAACGCGTGACCTCACTTAATAAAAGTCGAAACGGAAGTCCAAAATGAGGCTAAAATTATATATCGCGGCTCATTGTATCGTTGTTACCATTTGTAAGTATAAAAACTAAAGATGATCCGGATTCGTGATCCGATAAATAGGAATCGATTCCCTGGACTCCTTTTTTTTCTTAAAAAAATTGTATTGGTGATTCGATTTCTTTACGAGGATCCGGATCCGTGAATCGATTCCTTTTTTGAAGGATCCGTTCCAGCTCTGGGTCCTAGTTACCCTGTTTTGCCCGGACTAAATCATAAAATAGTTCACCTTTTCATATGCTACATTAGTCACATAAATGCCAAAGTAGCCGTGTCCGCGCGCCGCTCCGCACAGACCGTGTTTTGTTTCTGCTGCCGCCTTAGATGAAAAGTTTGACCTCGGCCTACCAGATTTAGAACGTGAAACAAGCGAGAAACGCCTGCTGAAAGCTCGCCAGCTTATTAGTTTCGAATTGTGTGCTTCGCAGTGGCGATTGATAAATTGTTTTTACGCCAGAAGATACGTGTAGGCGCGTCTTTTTTAAACTATTAGAAATAAGTTAACTTAAAAAAGTGCCGTTTTTAGTTTTTTATTTATAAAATTAGAAATCAACAGTTACGATCGCTAAATAAGTTTACTTAATTTGGTACCCATAACGTTAAGAAAAAATTAAAAATGAGTAAAGGGTCAGATATGCCACCACCTTATGGACCACCACCTGCAGCACCACCTAGTTATGCGCAAGCCGTTGGGGGAGTCCCCCCGTCGGCCCCCTACATTCCAACTTATCACAGTAAGTATTAAAATATTAGCAAAAACTTTAAATATTTTTTTTTTTTAATTTTCATAACGCAATGTCATCCAAACATTTAAATAATTACCGGATAGGCAAAAGTCCCTTTATCATTTGAAAAAGACATAATTTTTTTACTTTTTGGTATTTTCTATGTTTCTATATACTTATTTAGTGGGATCATTTTTAAAATGAAAATTCGGTGCCCTTTGAAAAAAAAAAACAAAAAGTAGCAAAAAGGTTTAATTTTTTATTGTCGGTTCCTTTGTTTTTTATATGGTCTATTATTACAAAACACGTGGGGGAAGCGGCCATTATAAAAAATAAAAACGTTTTGTTCCCTTTTTTTAATTTTTTGTTTTTTTTTTAATTTTTAAAGGGCGCCGAATTTTCATTTTAAAAATGGTCCAACTATACTATAAAGCACACATTTCGTAGATTTTCTTTGATGTAAACATCAAAGATGACAACCACTGGCGTAGCTAGAATTTTAATTTTTTTTTAATCTAAAAAGTAAGAGAAAATCTAAGTTTCAAAAGTGAATCCTCAATTTTCTCGCAAATTCCAAAACCAAAGCTCCATCCATACTAATTTTTGAAAAAAATAATAATTTCCAGGAGTGTAAAATAAGTTGGCCGTCATTCTCTCCTGATCTGAAGGCCCCAGATTTCTTTTTATGGAGATATTTGAAACATGGGTGTTTATTAAGAAGTCCCGAACACTTCCTATGCTAAATACTAATGTTGGTGAGGAAATTCTTCGGGAAATTCAAATTATTAACAGAGTTATGTGAAAAAAAAAAGAGTTCATTTATAAAATGTTATCTTTCATATTTACGACGAGTAAATCTCCAAGAGGTGTAGATAGTTATGATTAAAAGAAATATAAAATAATTAAAAGTGCAAAAGTTATTTTATTTTTAACTCATGAAGTTATTTTTGGTCCACTCTTTACTTGCATTTATAAATAAAGCGAATGATTCATTTGACTTAATCAACATTTAACACGGTGAAGAAATAATTCTTATTACGAAATAACCATTTATTATCTATAAAAATAAATTATTTATTTTAAATTTGATAGGTTTATACAGATTTATTTGTCCCACAGAAATGTGGTTTAAATATTTGGAACTGTCGATTATGACTGATGTAGGCGCAACATATTTTTACTTCAAAAAAATATACCGGGTGTTTCAAATTCGACTCTCACCATTGGGATCTCGGAAACTATAGGAGATACGAAGATGGTTAAATTGGGGCAAAGTTGGGCATTTATGTGACCAACAATATACCGTTTAGAAAGTTTGAAAATTCCGAGTAATTCCGGAGATATCCGGAAAAAAACGAAATTTTGGAAAATCGTTTTATTTTTTTCCTGGGTTTCTTTTTCAACGAATTCAAAATAAATAATACATTTGCATTGTCACTTTTTCCGCTCTATCGAATGGTGTTCATAGTTTTGCAACTCGACGTTTCGTTTTTGCGTAACCATCATCAACTTTTTTTCTTATGGACGCCATATGGGAATTCCACAAATTTGAATGGCCTTTTTATCACATTTTCAACGATGTATCATAAGTTAGCCTTGTTGCCGGGAAAAATCCGAAAAATTAACTAGAATATTTTTATAACGTAGTTGGCTTTGATTTCTCAAATCGGTGACGTGTAAATGACATTCTGTGTTTACTGTCAGTTGTGGTGTCGTTAAAAATGGAATTCACCAATGAAGAAAAACGAGATATGGTAAAACTTTATTACAAGAATGATAGGAACAGTGTGAAAACATCGGAAGTGTATCTTAACTCGTATCCCGAGAGACGACAACCTCATCGAACTTTATTCAAATTATTGGATAGAAACCTCGCTGAGTATGGTTCGTTTGAAAAGCCCAGACAAAAATATGGGGACAGAATGGATGAGGAAAGTAAAGAAAACATCGTAAATGAGGTATAATTAATGTTAACATTCGTTTTAGGACGCAAAGTACCTAATCGATTATCTATTCGGAAAAAATGTTGACGAACGCGGCAATTTTCAAATACATACCGGGCATGCGTCGACTTTATGACTTAGTTCGAATTTAGGAATTAGTTACTTTGCGATCAACTGTAAAAAATATTAAACCGTTTATGAAAAACTAATACATATTTTGTAGATAAATACGAATCCAGGTAAATCCACACGCCAGATACACACTGATTTGGATGTTTCTTCGCACACGTCTGTTTGGAGAGAGATCAGGAAAAGTGGTTTCAAATGCTACAAAATCCACATATCGCAAAACTGCACCCTGGTGATTCTGAAAGGCGATTACAATTTTGTGATTGGCTACAAAGGCGACCCGATTTTCCAGCTTTTCTAGAAAATGTTATTTGGACAGATGAGAGCACTTTCACCAATTGTGGAATATTTAATCGAAACAATGAACACATTTGGAGCATAAACAATCCCCGGCAGTTTCGAGAATTACGACCCCAAGTGCGATTCAGTCTTAATGTCTGGGCAGGCATTTATAAAAATAGAATTTTGGGACCTCATTTTTTCAACGGAAATTTGAACGCTGAAATGTATTATCAGTTTTTGACGTCAACTTTTGAAGACTATTTGGACGATTTACCATTAGCAAACTACAACAGTATTTGGTTCCAACATGATGGTGCTCCACCTCACAACACAAGACAAGTATCTGATTATCTTTCCGAAAGGTTTGGTGACAGGTGGATTTGGAATAATGGGCCGGTAAGATGGCCAGCTAGGTCTTCAGATCTCAATGTCATCGATACATTTTTATGGGGTACGTTGAAAAACCGAATTTATGGGCAAGGCGAATACCAAAATATCGAGGAACTTCAACTCAACATCGTTAGGGAGTTTGGAAGATTAAGAAGGAGAAGAAATAAATCGCGCAGTTAATAACATACAGAGAAGAGTGGCGATTTGTTTAGAAAATGACGGGCAGCATTTTGAACATTTGTTATAATTTTTAGTTCTAGTTTTTAGTAATTTTCTGTTATTTAAACCATTCGGTTGTCATTTTGTTGTCTAGAGGCTTTCAAACGAACCATACTCAGCGAAGTTTCTATCCAAATAATTTGAATAAAGTTCGATGAGGTTGTCGTCTCTCGGGATACGAGTTAAGATACACTTCCGATGTTTTCACACTGTTCCTATCATTCTTGTAATAAAGTTTTACCATATCTCGTTTTTCTTCATTGGTGAATTCCATTTTTAACGACACCACAACTGACAGTAAACACAGAATGTCATTTACACGTCACCGATTTGAGAAATCAAAGCCAACTACGTTATAAAATATTCTAGTTAATTTTTCGGATTTTCACGGCAACAAGGTAACTTATGATACATCGTTGAAAATGTGATAAAAGGGCCATTCAAATTTGTGGAATTCATATGGCGTCCATAAGAAAAAAAAGTTGATGATTGTTACGGAAAAACGAAACGTCGAGTTGCAAAACTATGAACACCATTCGATAGAGCGGAAAAAGTGACAATGCAAATGTATTATTTATTTTGGAATTCGTTGAAAAAGAAACCCAGGAAAAAATAAAACGATTTTCCAAAATTTCGTTTTTTTCCGGATATCTTCGGAATTACTCGGAATTTTCAAACTTTCTAAACGGTATATTGTTGGTCACATAAATGCCCAACTTTGCCCCAATTTAACCATCTTCGTATCTCCTATAGTTTCCGAGATCCCAATGGTGAGAGTCAAATTTGAAACACCCGGTATAATGCGTTTTATTAAATTTTGAAAAAAGAGAGTTATGCTGCCGCACCTTGTATAATAAAATGGTCAAAATTAAAACTTTAAATATGATGAGCGAAAAATGGACGATCTTTACCACCCCCTTTCCGAACGTGTCTCGGAAATATTGGAAAAACAATAAGAACGCTTTTTAAACCATCAAAACAAAGGTTTATATGTGTTTCTTATACTTTTGTGCAGTACAAATTTCATGCTAGAAAAACAATTTCCAAAAAAGTATGTATAAAATTACTATTACAAATAATAAAAGTCTTGAACTCGGGTATCAGCGATTATTGCTTGTTGATCCAAAGGTGTGATTTCTAGTAATATCAGGTTTTTCTTCTTTACTTATATTAGTGACTTAAATCAATAAAATTTTATCGCTTATACACTCCACCGTTTTCAGTTATCTCTTGAAAACAGTTGTAGATACTAACCGAAACGTTGTGTACCAATAAGTCCGAGATGCTAGTGTTATTGGAACATTTATAGTGTTTTTGACACTTTTAGAGCTATAATATTTTAAATTCACAATTTTTGGGGACCATCCATTGAGAGGGTTCTCTGGTTTGACGATCTGATTTTTATGCATTTTGTGGGATTTTTTTGTAAGGGTCAATAAAGAGATAGAACTTTGGAGTTTTTATCGCTTTTTTATAGGTGACTCAAGAGTATGTATAAAAAATTTTAGCTAAAAATATTCATTATAACCAAAGTTATAGCGCTCTGCAGACACCTGCCTCGAAACTAAAAAAATCGGCGGCGTTTCAATCTTTAAGCTTAAATACATAAAATAAAAAATTTTAAAAATTGGATTTTTGACATACTTTAGAACAAAAAAATTTGAATTTCATATATTTTTTTCAACTTTTGTTTAAGAAAATATAGAAATATTTTAAAAATCACTTTACCACCATATTCTAGACATATTAAAGATACAATTTATGCAAAAAAAATAAAAATCAAGTTTTTGAACCTATCAAACCAGAGAACCCCCTTAAAGGTCTTAATCTGAGTCCAATTTAAAATCTGTTTCAGAATCCCGCCGCAGCTATTCGGATTCAGAAAAAAGCGTGAAACGCAAAGATCAGAGCCCCGACTCGTCGAACAGCTCAAACTACCTAGAATCCAAGTCGAAATCGCGACGAGATTCGTCGTCTAGCCGTAGCTCTTATGGCAACTCGAAAAATCACGATTCCAGCAGAGAAAAGAGCCGTTCGAGCAGTCCGACGCCGTTGCCAAATCGAAAATTATCGAATGCCAGTCGGTATTCGAGGTCGCCAGATCGGACGGAGAGGTCCAGGTCTCCGAGTAAGAGCTCTAGAAGAGATAGATCAGCGGAGAGCGTGTCTAGAAGAGAGAGCACTGATTCTAAAAAGAGGAGTAAAAGGTATCTAAATAATCATAAATTTGAGCAATAAAAAGTTTGTTTTTAAAATTATGGATTTACAAAAGTTTATTTATAGTTATTCTTCAGAAATATAGAAAATTCGCATTTTTTAATTTGCAAATTCATTGGTTATTTTTTTTAATTAAGTCCAATTTATTTTTTTTCTTTAATAAAAATCGTATTTTTTTTATAAAAATATAACATCTAATATAATTTTTAAGATTCCTTTACGGTTTTGTTGAAATACTGAAATAACCTACACAAAAAAATGTTAAGTTATAAACATAAGGTTTTTTTATGTAAAACATGGTCATCTTAAATAAAAAACGAAGGCATTTGATTTTTTGTTGTCGTGCTTTCAGTATAAGAGTGAGACAAGGTATACTTTTTATAAAAATAAGAAAAAATAGTACACTTATACAATAAATTTCATTGTCCTGCATTAGTTGCAAGGATCTGTATTTTGCTAGATTAACCTCAAAATGTTCAGCACTCAATCAGTGTAATTTTTTTACAGGTCTAGGTCAAATTCACGGTACTCTCGCCGCTCTCGAAAGTCACGATCTCGCTCACGATCGTCCTACTCCTCGCGGAGATCCTCGAAGAGATCACGCTACTCCTCGCGAAGATCCAGATCACGAAGCGAATCGCGTGACCGCAAACACTCGAAAAAGTCCTCGCGCAGATCCGACTCGAGATCGCGCGACTCTCGCAGAAAGAAATCCTCGAGAAGATCGAGATCTCGATCGTACACGAGATCCGAAAGATCGAAGAAGGTCGAGGTCGAGGTCTCATAGGAAATCGAGGTCAGAGCGGTCACCTGCGAGACGAGGACGAAGATCGTCGAGGTCGTCCAGCAGGGGTAAGAGGTCTCACAGACGTTGAGCCGAGAGATTGATTGAGAAAAATATTGGATCGCACAGGTTGTATTTTATTTATGTCTTTGAATGGGTGTTATCTAGATAGGTGCAGTGTAACTTTGGTGAAAAATATTTTGATTTAATGTTACACTGTTTTTACTGGATAATGCCCTAATGTAAAGCCAAATTAACGTTAAATAGATTTTGCGGTATTTTATGTAAAAAGGTGAACAGTTGTATAGTAGCGCGTCTATATAATAAAAGTCTTAATTTAAATATTGACATTACTCTGATAATTTGGCTTTGCAGCTAAAAAAATGTGCAGAATTTTCGTGATGCATGAGTTTTTAAGCAATTTTAAATTTTATATCCCTTTGCTTCCAGAGCTAAACCCAAAAAACTATTCTTTTAATAATGGTCTGATATTTTGTTGGCATAGATTGATATTTTATACAGTTTTTATTATTTGCGTAGTTGCAAAAACTGTTTTTGAATGACCTGTGTAGCACGATCTAAATATGGTAATTTCTTGTAAAGTATTTTTCACGGCTCGATTCACTGCTCAATGAATGTCTACAGATTTAATATTCAACAAATCACAATGCAAACTATATACAGCATATCCCATTATAAATAGGACAAAAAATGTTTTAATGTAAAAACAGTATTTTGGGATTATGGTCTGCGTAATCTAAAACGACAGTTCAACAAATTTTACTCAAGTCGGTATTATATACAGGGTCAGTTTCAACGAAATTGGTAGAAATCACTACTAAGAAAGTACAGGGTTTTCCCGTATAATTGCGCACCCCTTTAAAATCTTTATTTTTATAGATAGAAAAAAATAGTTTATATGAAAGTTGCAGGATTTTTCATGAAGATTTTCATGGTGTAAGATAGAAAAACAAATGATGATCGGAAAATTAACAAATCATTATCAACTTCGTTATTTTAAATGGAACACCCTGTATATGATTGAAAATTCAAATTCTGCTAATCTTCCTCTTTTCAAATATATATAAAACTTATCTATGTTCGGATAAACGAGTTGCAAGTTATTTGAATTTAAAATCTGTTCTTATAAGCCATAGTTAGCCATGGATACAACCCAAAATTGACTTCTGTCAAATATTTATATTTTTGTTTGGTTTCCAGACAACCATGGCTAACGCGACTTAACTTTGCCAAACTTTGGGTTGTATCCATGGCTAACTATGGCTTATAAGAACAGATTTTAATTTCAAATAACTTGCAACTCGTTTATCCGAACATAGATAAGTTATATATATTTGAAAAGAGGAAGATTAGCAGAATTTGAATTTTCAATCATATACAGGGTGTTCCATTTAAAATAACGAAGTTGATAGTGATTTGTTAATTTTCCGATCATCATTTGTTTTTCTATTTTACACCATGAAAATCGTCATGAAAAATCCTGCAACTTTCATATAAACTATTTTTTTCTATCTATAAAAATAAAGATTTTAAAGGGGTGCGCAATTATACAGGAAAACCCTGTACCTTTATTTTGGAAGTAAGAGCAAAATTTGATTAAGGTATTGTTCAAAATTAAAATGTATGTCATAATTTGGAGTTCTACCCTATTAATTTAAGGTTTTTGTATTTAATATAATCCTTTATCACTTTTTATTTTGTTATTTCGCATTTTCTTTTAAAACACATTTGGCAAATGTGGACATCAGATACTCAAAATTAGGTATGGCTGTTCCAGTGTCAAACAGTTTAATAAATAAGATGTCTGTAGTTTAATGTCTTTGGATCCTATTTATGTGCATTTTCATAATAATTTAATTTTGCTTAATTTATTAATTAATCTTATCACTTGTTAAATATTTTTAGTTTGCCTCATTATTCTTTTAAAAAACTACCTTTGGCAACATTGGTGGACATCAGAGTACTCAAAAAATTATGCGGTCAGTGCGCTGTTGCCAGTGTCAAACAGTTTAAATGCAAATAAGAGTGTCTGTAGTGTTATATGTCTTTGGATTCCCTATTTTAAGTGGTGCATTTTCAATAAAGGTAGATGTCAAATTTAAATTGGCTTAAAAACTTTATTAACTGTGATATCTGTAGACTGTAAATATTTCTTAATAGTTTTGCACATTTTTTAATTATTTTATTTAGGAAATTAAAAAAAAAGTAACAAAAAATATTTTCCTAGGTTTCAAGATGACTTCTTCACCTGGATCTTCAAGCATTGTATAGAAAAGTTATAATTATTGTACATAAAAAGTTTTAAAAGCTATCAAACATAATAATGTTTAGTATAGAACTTTTACCTTATTCGACTAATAATTAATCTGTTAGTCTTCCTAACTTACTGCAATCAAAATTTTCATTACTATAGTTCGGTGTTTTTGCATTGTATAGGCTTCTTTCTCGTAAACTTACCTTTCAAAAAATTTATACAAGTTTTATGTTGTTTTTTTTATATCTTTATTTGTTAAATTAAACAAATAGTAAAACTAATAAAACAATCTAGTTAATGAAGAAATACATTTTATTTATTTTTTCCCGTGATACAAAATATTTTTAACTATTTTTTCTTAAATGAAATGTTCATTATTGTTAAATTTTACTTTACAGGAACATTCTTAAGACTTTTTGAAACAAAAATACCTTTTCCAGGTATACTTAAAGGAGTATTTTTATAACATGCTTCCAATTTATCATTGGTATGCAAATCTGGGGCAACTGTTTCGAAAATCTTCTTTTTGGGGTTCATAACTCCATCTGGTTGTCTTGTATAACCCTCACAGTAAGCCAAATCACCTTAAATAAATGTGTGTGTAAATTACTATTTACAAATTAAAATTACAGGAAATACATACAGTAGCTAAAATAAAGTAAAGAAAAATTAAACACTTTCAAAATTATTTCTTAAAGAATGAGAAATCAACACTAAAGATTTTTTTTATTTAACTTCATGCCTGTCATATTATAACTTACCTGGCTGACAATTGGGAGGAGGAATTAAGACTTCTACACCTTGTTCACTGCTGGCACACATGACCATAGCTTCTGAAGTTATTCCACGCATCTAAAATTAAAATATATATTTAAAAAATTATATATTTATTTGATTAGGCATATATCATGTTTCTGTAGGAATACAGGATTAACATTTACCCACCTTAACAGGCTTAAGGTTACATAACAGCAAAACCATACGATCTTGTAACTCTTCCAGGGGGATATGTTTGACCAAACCAGAACAGACAGTTCTGGGTTTATCTTCCCCACAGTTTATTTTTAAAACATAAAGTGAGTCAGCATCTGGATGCCTCTGAACATCTTCTACTTTTCCAATTCGGAGATCCAAGCGACCAATGTCTACAGGAAGCTCTGCTGGTGCCTCTTTTTGTGGTTTGGGTTCTTTTGGCTTTTTTTCTTTTTTAGGCTTAGCCTCGACTTTTGGTTCTTCAGTTTGAGAGGGTGTTGGTTGAGGTTCTTTTACAGGAGTGGTTAAAACGGTTTGGTTTTGGCTTGGTACTGGGATCTGTTTGACTCCATTTTGAAGTTCAAGCTGTACGAGTTTTTTCTTTGCTTCCTCAACTGCAGCCATTAGTCTTGCATTTTCCTCTCTTAACTGCTTTGCTAGCATGTTATTATATTCTTTGTTTATGTGGTTTAACTAAAAGACAATATTCGAATTAATGTATAAATAGGATTATTAGTTCGAAGACTTCTAAACATGAAAAATTCCGTATGTTTACCTCATTTTTTAAAACTCCGATGGTGTCTTTTGCCACTTGGGCATTCTGTTTAATTCTTTCTATTGCAGCTTTTTCCGACATTTTGATGACAATTTGTGTACTCTGCCTAAAAAAAGAAGTAAAATTATTTAGGAAAATTGGAAAATATGACATTTTTTACTCACTTTTTTGGTTAGGGGTTTTTGATTTTTGACTGTCTGGTGAGGTTACTTCATTTATTCCCGGCATCTGTTACAAGTAATCAGCCAGCTCGGTACACCGTATAAGGCTTAGCAAGAGGTTAAGTAACCCATTATCATTGGTTACACCTGCCTATTAGAGGCAGCCCTACCGCTCGGCAGTGCGAGAGAATAAGCATAATCGTATTATAACTTTCTCTCTCTCTCCACGTGCCTGATTAATCGGCAGGAAGAGGTATGTACCCTGTCAATAAATCAGCACGCAGAGCGGGATAATACCTCTCCCAGCTAGCCAGTCAAGCACGTGGGGCGAAAGAAATAGGTTTCTCGACGGTATGCTCTATTAAGCAGTCATCTGTCCCACGGTCTCTTGAGTGGACGTAGGCAAAAGCTGCCTCGTATAGAAGTAATATAGCATCGAATCAAGCTTGAACATTCGTTGATTCCCTAATCCTCTTCTTGAACTATTGAAATAATCTTTGAGAACTGGTAGTTGTCAGAATTATCTAATTAAAATCTTGACATTGTCTAATAGCTATAGCCAGCATTGAATTTGTACAAAATTTTAAAATTAAATGCAATAAATTCAAAGTTTATTAATTAATTCAAGAACTTTGACAGTTCCGTTCCGTTTTTCCGCAAATAGCGACCTACCTTTATTTGAAACATTTTTAGGGAAATTTATGTGGGTTATTTGGTTACGATAATTACCGATAAAAACCGTTAACAGAATCGTAGCTATCTTTACGTTTGTTATGACATATTTGTCAAAGACGGTTGTTTTTAAAATTTAAAACGAATTATAAAAAATCTGTAGAAGTAACAAAATATGAATGAAGATGATTTGTTTATGAGTGATACGTTAGATAACTTTACATTTAGTGATGTAAAAAGTCAAACCAAGAAACGGAACAGTGGTCAATCTGAAGAAATATCCTTTGATGATTCGACTTTTTTAGAAGGCCTAGCTTTAAATTTTGAAGATATTGAAATAAGCCAAGAAGACAAGATACCTGTACATAGTATATTAAGCAGTAAGGGACAAAAAGTTTTAAGGAAAACAACAAAAATTCAAAACTAAGTCAACATGTGATAAGTCCTGTTAAAACCAAAAAAATAGGAATGTACCAAAAATCTTACAGGAAAGTCCAGTTAGTTCGAGTCTAAAAAGAACCAGAAAGAAGGTAAATATGATTTGGGCAAATCTAATAAAGAAAACACATGCACTCAAGTTTCTTTATCTCCTAAAGAAACATTTAAATCAAGTCAAGAAAATAAAAGTAAAAATAAGGAATCGTCAGAATTAGAAAAGTTGAAAAAATCACATTCTGAAAAGATAACAAACACTTCCCTAAAGCCACAATCTTCCAGTACTACTTTAAATCCAAGTTTAAATAATTCCCCCATTTGTGATAATAAAAATGTGATTTGTAATAAAAATACTTTGCAAACATCAAATGAACAGTATAATCTCAGTTCTTGGGGACTTCCAGAAGTGGTTCTTCAAAAATACAAGTCAAAGAAAATTGAGAAAATGTTCCCTTGGCAAGTTGAATGTCTTAGCAATCCCAAAGTTCTAAATGAACTTGCAAATCTCATCTATTCTGCACCCACATCTGCTGGAAAAACATTAGTTGCCGAAATTCTAGCTCTAAAAACGATTTTTGAGAGAAACAAAAAAGTAATATTTATTCTACCATTTGTCTCAATAGTTCGTGAAAAGATGTACTACTTTCAGGACATTTTAGGAAGTAGTGGCATTAGAGCAGAAGGCTATATGGGCTCCTATAATCCTCCTGGAGGCTTTAGTTCTATACAGTTAGCTATTTGTACTATTGAAAAAGCTAATAGTCTCATAAATAGACTATTGGAAGAAGGTAGATTATCAGAAATAGGTGCTATATTAGTTGATGAAATGCATTTGTTGGGTGATCCCCACAGGGGCTATTTGCTGGAACTTCTCTTAACTAAGCTTAGGTATATCTCTTTAAAAGATGAGAATGTTCAGATTCAGATTATTGGAATGTCAGCCACCCTTCCAAATTTAAATCAGTTAGCCAAGTGGTTGGGCGCTGAATTGTACTCAACTTCATTTAGACCAATACCCTTGCATGAACAAGCTATTGTTTGTGGAGATATCTATGATACTAATTTTAAACTAATAAGAAAACTTAAGCCTCTACCAGAATTGGGAGTTGACACTGATAATATTCTCCAACTTTGCCTAGAAACAATCAAAGATTCCTGTTCAGTATTAATTTTCTGTCCGTATAAAAACTGGTGTGAAAATTTAGCTCAGCAACTGTCTGCAGCTTTTTAAAAATTGGCAACACTCAGACTTCCCAGGGGGAACTCCTCAGGTCACAAATTAAAAGTGAGTTAATCCTAGAAGTTTTAGAACAGCTTAAATACTGCCCTGTAGGTTTAGATCAAATTCTACATAGAACAGTGTCTTTTGGAGTAGCTTATCATCATGCAGGTTTGACTATGGATGAGAGAGATATCATTGAAGGCGGTTTTCGTAATGGAGCTATCAGAATCCTTGTGGCTACATCGACATTATCTTCAGGTGTTAACTTACCTGCAAGAAGAGTATTAATAAGAAGTCCCAATTTTCATGGAAAGCCTATAGATCTTCTAACATATCGCCAAATGATTGGAAGAGCTGGAAGAATGGGTAAAGACACAGTTGGTGAAAGTTTCTTAATTTGTCAGAAAAACGACTTTAAAACTGCCAAAGAATTGATGTCTGGAGAGCTTCCTGCTGTGGAAAGTTGTCTAGAAGGGGCTGGCAAGCTTAAAAGGGCACTATTAGAAGTTATAGCAAGTGGTGTTGCTTCATCACCTGAAGATGTTACATTATTTACACAATGTACTCTTTTAGCTGCTATAGAATCAGAAAGAGATGACTTTGCAGATCCCATAGGGGAGGCTGTTACCTTCTTAGTGAAAAATGAATTTATTAGGCTGCAAAAACTGGAAAATGGAACAGAAAAATATGTGGCAACTTCATTAGGCAAGGCTTGTTTGTCTTCTTCAGTTCCACCAGATGAAGGTCTTGCCCTGTTTACTGAATTGGAAAAAGCGCGACAGTGCTTTGTATTGGAAACAGAACTTCATTTAATCTATCTAGTCACCCCTTATAGTGCATGCTATTCTTGGGGCAACATTGATTGGATGTTTTATCTTGATTTATGGGACAAACTATCATCTGCTATGAAAAGAGTAGGAGAACTAGTTGGAGTACGAGAATCATACATTGTCAATGCCACAAGAGGAAGAATAGATACTAGTAATACCAAAGCACATCACAAAATGATGGTACATAAGAGATTTTTTGTCGCTCTTGCTTTGCAAGACCTAGTCAATGAGGTTCCTCTTGCACAAGTATGTGCGAAATTTAATTGCAATAGAGGTATGTTACAATCATTACAGCAGTCAGCTTCTACCTTTGCCGGAATGGTCACTTCATTTAGTCGCCAGTTAGGTTGGAGCAGTGTGGAGATATTACTTTCTCAGTTTCAAGATCGCATGCAGTTTGGAGTGAGTCGGGATTTGCTTGATTTAATGCATCTTCCTTCCCTCAATGGCAAAATTGCAAGAACCCTTTATAATGCTGGTATAGAAACTGTTATACAGTTGGCTAATACCAGTTTAGAAACAGTAGAGAGCATTCTTTGTAAGGCAGGGCCTTTTGAAAGTTCCAAAGAAAGAGAAGGAGAGTCTGAGTTTGAGAATAAACAGAGAAATAAATTAAGGACAGTTTGGGTCACAGGTAAAGAAGGACTAACGGAACGAGAAGCTGCTGAATTGTTAGTCAAAGAAGCAAGAAATTATTTAAAGATTGAGATGGGCTTGAAGGATGCTAAATGGAAGAGTCAAAGTATTGAGGATGTTACTCAAAGCCAGCAGAATCAAGATACTAAGCTAGTAAACAAAAAGGATGAAACAGAAAAAATATTAGTTGGTGATGACAATGGTAGTGAAGAGGTAAAGCCAGAACAAAATGCATCTCCGATTTTAGATCAAAATACCACAATTAATGATTCGTTAAATTCATCTTTATCATCATTTAATCTAAATATTTCTTCAGAAAGTCAGAATGGTTCTTTAGATGCAGATGTTGAACCACCTTTGAATACTTCGGATTGCAAAGAAATTTTAAAAGAAAACCAAACAAAAAGTCCAGAAAAAGACATTATGGATTGCAAAGAAATTTTTAAAGAAAACAAAATAAAAAGTCCAAAAAAAGACAATAAGGATTGCAAAGAAATTTTAGAAGAAAACAAAATAAACAGTCCAAAAAAACTCAATAACGACATATTATTATCTAATCAATTAGATGGTCAGGATTCTTTTGAACTTAACATATCCAACTCATCCAGTATGTTTTCAGATATAAGTTTTAGTAGACTTGAAGAGAACCTACTTTCTAATAATAATAGTATTAAAATATTATCAGATGACAACAAATCAGCTGGTAATAGAAGTAGAAAGTCTCATGAAGTCTCTGAACTTTTAAGGTCAAACTCTCCCTTAGAGTTAAACATTTCAGATTCCTCAGTTTTTAGTTTCGGAAATATTAGCTTAAATAAATCAAAGTCAGACCAAAGTCGCATAGAAGACAGCAATTCATTAGAGTTAAGTGATGAATATGCCGATAAAAAGATTAAGAGACGATTGAGTGAGGACATAGAAGACTTTGAGAGTGAAAGAATTTTTGAAAAGGCAGTAATGGACATACAGTTTAGTCAGGAGATTGAGAATGATAGAAAAATGATTAGCAAGAAGATTGATGAAGAACCTCCTAATTTAAAATTGTCAGGAAAAAATCTAGCGGCAAACAAAAGATCGAGAGATAGTTCAGGCACTAGTTCGGATGACTCGTTTTTGGAAGCGACACCAACCAAGAAATCGAGAATTCTGAAGACAATGACAACACCTATAACCAGTGCCACTAAAAGAGTATCTCAACTAAGTCTGGAAGACAATGTTAACAAAAAAAATTCCACGGACTTTTCAAGAATGAATATAGTTTATGTTACTAACAGGGAAGACTTAGTAGATCACTTTTTTCGGGAGTTGAAAGGACAAAATGTTTTGCATTTTCTGTAACTTGTACTCAAGTCGAGGAGGAGAGACCGACAATCGGAGCTCATATTGTTAATACCAAAGAGATTGTTAAGGTTTCCAAGCAAGTAAAATATATATTTAAAGGCAGAAAATTGGAAGGCTTTGCGATTTGTTGGGGAGCTACCGATGCCTATTTTTTATCACTTGAAAACTTACAAATAGGTGAAAAAGTTGTGAAACTGCTAAAGAATGTTTTTGCAGATGACACACTGACAATTCGAATGTTCAATGCTAAAGAACAAATTAAAATACTGAAATTGTGTTGTGAAATTGATTTCTTCTGTAAAATACAGGATCCAAAAGTTGCTGATTGGCTATTGGATGCTGAAGGAAAGGAAAAAAGCTTACAAGCAATGGTATGTATCTAAAAGTTACATTATCTACTGCATATTTGAAGCAATTTCATTTATAAAATTTTACTTAAATCAACCCATTTTGACATCACCAAGCCCATAAAGATTTTCAAAAACTAGTTTTTTTTTCTTTTTAGGTAGGTTCTTACTGTAAAGATCTCACAGATATATCACAATTATGTGGTAAATGTAGGAGTAGTAAAAGTATAGGATTGGACCCAAATATACCAGCAGAACCGAAGATGAGAGCTTCAGTGGAAGCTGTAGTCACATGGCACTTAGCAGATGCTTTAAATAAGGAACTCGAAAAGAAAATGCCAAGAGTTTATATAAAAATGAATCCATCTTTTCCAACAACTTATGGTAAATTTAAAACAACAAAGTTTGTTCATATATCTTTAGTTGCTTTCTTTTAGATCTAGAAATGAGAACAGTTCTTTGTCTGGCAAACATGGAAATATCAGGAATGAGTGTCAACAAATTGTCTTTACAGAACTTAGTTGAGATGTTTAAGAGTCATCAGAATAATATCGAAAAGAAGGCTTTTTCTTTGGCAGGAAGGAGATTTAACTTTTCTTCTTCAGCAGATGTGGCCAAAGTTATAGGTAGGATTCAAAGGCGTCTTAGAATACGGCCGGGTGTTTTATTCATAGGGCATTCAATCGACCACTGACTCCACGGCGATTATTATACAGGGTGTCCCAACTCTATTTATGCATATAAATATTAAGTATACAGGGTGTCCCGAAAACAGATTTTTCATTGTTAAGTACGTTTTTTCTAATGGAACGCCCTGTAAATTTTGCCAAATTTTGATTCCTTATTCAATTCTACATCAAAAATGTATCAATCATTGCTGGTTTTTGAGATAACGACCTATAATAGTAGTATAATCTGATTCATTCATGTTATAATTAAAAACGATTAAAGAGTAAAAACAATTAACATTACATCCCATAGTAAATGTTTAAACTGCTGACCGTTTTTTAGGTTGGGTTAGGTTATGAGACAAAAGACTTTTCATACTGATAAAATTAAAAATTCAAAACATAGATACTTTTGTAAAATTTGGAATATACAGATAAAATTTAATTAAATTCAGGGAAAATACAAATATAGAAGTTGCTTTTGAAAATCCGACTTTTCCGTGAGGGGCACACTTTTAGATAAAAAGTGACCAATTTAGTTCCTTTATTAGTTACTTAATTATCTCAAAAACCAGCAATAATTGATGTATACTGTATTTGACATTTTTGGAATTGCGCCACAAGGGAAATCTGTACAGATTTATTTACAGCTTTGTCCCTTCATTTACTGAACTATAAATATAATGATAAGGTAATTGTCTCGAAAGTTGCCTCCTCTCCGATTTTAACCAAATTTGGTATACGGGGGTTTTTTGAGGCGCTGATTACGAATCTGCAAAAAAAAAATTCGGCAACGTTTCGTTTACGAGATATTCATCATCAAAGTTAAAAATCGAACTAACCTATATCCCCCCTTCTTTTTGTACACAATTCTTGATTGTTACACTAAAGTGGCACACAATATTTTATAAACACCTTTTAAAACCTTGTATTTTTATTTATTTTACACCTTTTTTTCCATTAAATTGCGAACTCTCAAGTTCAAAGGCAGCAGCCACAATTGTTTACAAAAAGCCTAGTGTACACATGGTTGCCTACAATGCCTACAAGTTGCGGCGTGTGAAAGTGGAGGTTTGCAATTAAATGGGAAAAAAATGTAAAATTAATATAAAAACAAGTTTCTAAAAGGTGTTTGTGAAATATTGTGTACCAATATGGTGTAAAAATCAAGAATTCTGTGCAAAAAGAAGGAGGAATAGTTTGATTTTCAACTTTGATGATGAATATCTCGAAAAGGAAACGTTGCCAAAAAATTTTTCAGATTCGTAATCAGCGCCCCAAAAAACCCCCGTATACCAAATTTGGTCAAAATCGGAGAGGAGGCAACTTTCGAGACAATTACCAATGATAAATATTTACTTATTTTTTTCAGGTATGTTTAGAGGCAAAAAAATAAGCACACGAAAACAAGTTCTTGAACAAAACGAACATCCCATATCAGATCTTGTCCTTCAATGGCGAAAAATTAATTTTACCCTTACAAAAATGGTTTACCCGCTCATTCGCTCGTGTCAAAATGACAGGATACATGGTTGCTATGACAGTTACACTGCTACAGGGAGAATCACAATGCACGAACCAAATATACAGATGGTAACCAAAGATTTTACCACTGTCGATCCATTTACGAAGAAAAACGTTGTACTAAGCTGTCGAAGTGCGTTTAGTGTACCAGAGGGTAACCTTTTGGTTTCTGCGGATTATTGCCAGTTGGAATTGAGAATTTTAACTTACTTGTCTAAAGATAGGTTGCTGATGAGTATTATGGGAAAACCTGGTGATATATTTAAGTCTATAGCGGCAAAATGGAACAAAGTTACAGAGAATGAGGTATGAAGTGGTAAAAATTGGCGTACAGGGTGACCCAACTTCCGACACTTTTGTAATTGTTAATGCTATCAAAAAAGTAATATCTCATCATGGATTTTTATGCATTTTAAATTTTCTTTTTTAAAAACAGTTGAATTTCCGTGTATTTTCTATAAATGAAACACAGATTTGGTTATATATTGACTTTTGTCGGGAATTAATTTTTTTGAAATGTCAATGTAATTTTTTTTCGATTCATGAAAATTTGACAGAACAAAAAGTAGGTACTTATTTTTCAATTACTATTTATTTTGTTTGAAAAAAAAGTTAATAATGCTTTTTTTGCTCTTTGACTCTCTTGTTATATACCAACTTTTGTTAGAAATTATTTTTTTTTAATACAAATACAATTTTTTCTCAGAACAAAAAAACTTGACACAACAAAAAAAGGTCTTTCTCAGTTGTGGTGTATTTTATTTAAAAAATATAAAAAGCTTTCCTTTTGTTTTCTTTTTAAGAAACAATTGAATTCCTCTATATTTTTCTATAAATAGGTCACAAATTTAGTTATATATTACCTTTGCTCAGATTTGTTTTTAATATCAATACAATTTTTTTATATAGTTATACCTATCATAAATATTTTAGGTTGATGAAAATATGAGACAAAACACCAAACAACTATGCTATGGCATAATCTACGGTATGGGTGCCAAAACTTTAGCTGACCAGTTGGAAATTTCTGAAGAAGAAGCGACAATTTTTATGGAAAGTTTTAGAAATACGTACTCGGGAATTAAGGAATTTATAAGGAAGACTGTGGACTCGTGTAGAGAAAAAGGTTATGTGGAAACTATTAGTGGGAGAAGAGATATTTACCTCATATTAGTCATCCTGATTCAAGTTTGAGAAGTAAGCACTTTAGTACTTTTATTTGAACTGGTTATCTGTTGGTGGTTGAAGAGGATTTTATTTTGTCTAATTTTTGCGGGAGAAGAAGGAGAAATACATTTTATACAGCTATTTTTTTAAATAAAGTTTAATAATTCTTTTACAGGTCAGGCTGAAAGACAAGCTGTTAATACCACAGTTCAAGGTTCAGCAGCGGACATAGTAAAAAACGCCATGATTGTCATTGAAGATAAACTAAACCTTGTCTTCAAAAAGTCCAGGTTTAAACCAAAGTTAACTTTACATCTACACGATGAACTGATCTACGAAGTACCTGAAAAATATCTGGAAAAATGCGTGAAAATTGTAAGGAGAGGCATGGAAAATTCTCCTGTAGCTTTCGGGCATTTTCCTGTTAAAGTTAAAACGGGAAAATCGTGGGGAGAGTTAACTGAATGCAGTTTGTGATAGAAAGATGCTTAGAGTGAGTTAAAAATAGTCTATAATTTATTTTACTAAATTAATTTCAAACATCCAATTAATATTTTATTTATACAGTTTGGTGGTAAATTTTTACATTTTTTTTAAATTTTTATCTCTTTTTAATATTAATTTTTTAAAGTATTGCTTGTAAGAAAAAAAATTGCTTATTGTTATTTTATTGCATATCAAATTGTCCATCTTTTCTTTACTTTTTACGTAATTAAATCATACAATTGTTGTAAATAATGTAATTCTTATTTATTTACTGCTTTTGCTTTATATAGTAATGTGATTGTACTCAAAAACCTATTTTTAATAAAATTATAGTCTTATTTATTGTAAAAAAATAATAAAAATAATGTTTTAATTTATAAAATGAGATTTTTATTTATTTTCCATGTGTGTTTTGCGATTATTTGATAAGTTTTTTGTTTTCTTGCGCCTTCGCCATTTTTGATTTTGGGTAATATTTTATTCTAAGCTTTGAGTATATACCTACTAGAGGCAGCCTTGCCGCTTGGCTGTGCAAGAGATGAAGCGCCAATAAATCTAATCCCTTTTTCGCTCAGTCTGTGTGCTAATTGGTCGGCAGGACATAAACGGTTCACTTACCCGACTTTTAAAAAAAAGCGACTGATATGATCACCAAAATGGTAAAGGCAGACCTGAACAAGAATCTTAAAGAGCAAAAGTAAAAAAATACTGAAAACAAGAAATAACGCAAAGAAAATGCATATTTTACTTAATTAAATTTCTTATTTATGCGTGTAATTACTTTTTCTATAATACCAATATCATTCATTTTGATTAAAAAAATAATAAAAAGGGTTTTAATTCATAAAACGAGGTTTTTAAATTATTTTCCATATGTCTGCTTAAAAGTAAATCCCTAAGCTCTGTGAATATCTGATTAAGATGGTTGTTTACTTGCGCCTTCGCCATTTTAGATTTTGGGTACTATTTCGTTCTAAGCTTTGACCATATACATACTAGATGCAGTCTTGCCGCTTGGCCGTGCAAAAGAGAAAGCGCCAATAAGTCTGATCGCTTTTTCGCTCGCTCTGTGTGCTGATTGGTCGGCAGGGTATACCCGGTGTATTTACCCGACTTAAAAGAAACCTGAAAACAAGAAGTAACGGAAAGAAAATGCATGTTTTACTTAATGAATTTCTTTATTTATGTATTTAGTTACTTTTTCTATAGTACCAATATCATACATTGTCACATTGGCTTATTAAAGTTAAAGAACACATCATTATCAGTAAAAATGTGACCGAAAAAAATTTCAATGAAAAAAACGCCAAAAAAACTATAATGGATTGCGTTATACAGGGTAGCTCAAAAAAAAATGGCAAACCCCTATTATTCTAAATTATATATTACATTCTCTCCACCTACTATAAGAATATAATAGAACTCTTTTATTTAAAGATATAATATTATTACATTTAGAAAAACGATCGAAATCAACGGGTGTTCCTTTAAGCGAACTTTTTACAAATTTAAACATTTCTACATTCTAATTCTGAACAACTTCCTCGGGTCCCTGCTGAGCCTCACTTTCACTGGCCACACCGTTCACAGTAGAACTGCTCACTTCATTCTGTTCCTCAGAAACTGACTCGTGCTGTTCGGTATTCTGTTGTTTCTGAGCCTCGGCTATTTCTTGCTGCAAGTGTTTGTACTCCTCCTGCAAATATCTTATTTGACTTTGAAGTTCGCTGTACCTCTTTTGTAGCCCTTTTTCACGCTCCATTTGTCGGTTTACATCTTCCGTTAGAGACTGAAAAAAAGAAAAATAATCTGTGTAATGCAACAATTGTTCCTTTCAAAATGTTTGTTAAAGAGATGAATGTTCTTATCAACGATTACCTGAACTCTTCTAGGCAAAGCGGCCTCTTCCTGTTCCTGCAAGAACTTAAACGTATTGAACTCTAAATTGGCTTGGTCTATGTTATCATACATGTCTTGCAGTTGCTTTATAAGAGCCTGAGCCCTTGACTGATAACCACCCGTTAATATTTTAAGTTTCTTTTCCATTTTAGCTGCTCTCTTTGCTTCTTTAGCCATATGAGTCCGGTTTTGTTCCAGACGTTTCTCTGCCGACTCCAACCTATAAAATGTATTAATTAGGTTACCTTGTTCTACTTATATTTTACAAGAATTGTGTATCCAAAATCATGTCAAAGTAACAACTAAAAATCCGGGGATGTTAAGTCTGGTGATCTAGCAGGACATTCCCTTTTAGTTCTGGTCTAAACATAATAGATACTTACAGAAAGCACATAACATAAAAATTTAACCAAAAAAAATCCTTACTACATAAGTAATAGTAAAAAAAATCGCTTACCTATCTTTTTTACTTGCCAAATTCGCCCTGGTGTATCTATTTTGATTGGGCAAGAACAACACTTGACCCAGACACTCTTCCCAAACTTGCTTGTATGCTTCCACTGGAAGTTCCCCGTGTCCCATACCCTTTTTCACTATGTCCATCTCTCTCTTGAGCATCTGTTGTGCTATTTCCAAGTCCTCGGGCCTAAAACTATAAACAAACATCTTGTAGTGTCACAGTTATCGCAGACATGACATCTTTAAAAATAGTTTTTGCTAATGCTTACTTTGCATACGGATGCTCCTCCAAAAATGCCAACTGTTGTGCCTGCGATTTCGTCGACTGCTTGATCTGCGTCGGCAAAGGATTTTTCAGGTTATCATACTGCAACATTGTCGCCATTTCCAATTTGATAAGTTCTTCGGCTCTTTGAAGTTCCGTCAAGGAGTAACTTTCGTTTGGAGGACGAAGAACAGAGAGGTTTACTTCTTGGGGACGAGGGAAATCCCTTTGAATTACCTTGAAATAGAGTTTAAACTTTTATGGTATCTTATATAATCTACTTGTGAAGTAACTTATAAAACCAATTAGAGTATTTTAATCCTTAGTTTTATCTCGGGTAGGTTTAGAGTAACTTAAAATACTTTTGAACTATCTGGAAGTGTCTCACATTTCTGGATTAATTTCATACTTGTGCTTATCTTGTAAATCTGTGAGTATCTCAGATACTTGGGGCTATTTTAATATTTAGGCTTATCTTAGAGATGTTTAATGTATCTTAGTCTAGAAGTATCTCAAATACTTTCAAAGTATTTTGATACTCAGGTTAATTTTACATCGGTTTCCAGTAACTGATTTTTAAAGTATCTTAGATACTTTTGAAATATCTTAGATAACCTGGAGTATCTCAGGTTTCTGGATTACCTTAATACTTACATTTATCTTAGATACTTTTGAAGTTTCTTAGATGGGAGTTTCTCAGATACATTGGGACTATTTTAATACTTTTTTTTTAGGTTTAAATCTTTAGTTTTAAATAGGTTTCCAGTAACTTAGGATATTTTTGAACTATCTTAGATTCTTTGAAATATCTAGATAATAATCGGTTTCTGATTACTTAATACTTACATTTATCTTAGATACTTTAGTATCTTAGATAGGAGTATCTCAGATACTTGGGACGATTTTAATACTTAGATTTATCTTAGAGATGTTTAAAGTAGGTATCTTAGATAGTCTGAAAGTATCTTAAATACTTTTAAAGTATTTTAATACTCAGGTTTATCTTAGATAGGTTTCCAGTAACTTAGGATATTTTTGAACTATCTTAGATACTTTTGAAATATCTTAGATAATAATCGGGTTTCTGGATTACCTTAATACTTACATTTATCTTAGATACTTTTGAAGTATCTTAGATAGTCTGGGAGTATCTCAGATACTTCAGGACGATTTTAATACTTAGATTTATCTTAGAGATGTTTAAAGTATCCTTGATAGTCTGGAAGTATCTTAAATACTTTTAAAGTATTTTAATACTCAGGTTTATCTTAGATAGGTTTCCAGTAACTTAGGATATTTTTGAACTATCTTAGATACTTTTGAAATATCTTAGATAATAATCGGGTTTCTGGATTACCTTAATACTTACATTTATCTTAGATACTTTTGAAGTATCTTAGATAGTCTGGGAGTATCTCAGATACTTCGGGATGATTTTAATACTTAGATTTATCTTAGAGATGTTTAAAGTAGGTATCTTAGATAGTCTGAAGTATCTTAAATACTTTTAAAGTATTTTAATACTCAGGTTTATCTTAGATAGGTTTCCAGTAACTTAGGATATTTTTGAACTATCTTATATAGGATGAAAGTATCTCAGGTTTCTGGATAACCTTAATACTTACGTTTATCTTAGGTTCTTTTAAAGTATCTTAGATAGTCTGGGAGTATCTCAGATACTTTGGGAGTTGTTTTCTAGTTAGGTTTATCTTAGATATGTTTTAAGTATCTTAGATAGTTTAGAAGAATATCAGACACTTCTGGCGTACTTTGGGACTATTTTTAATACTTAGGTTTATCTTAGATAGGTGTCTTAGGATACTTTTGAACTACCTTAGGATACTTTTAAATGATCTTAGATAGTTTGGAAGTGTCTGAAATGCTTTTGGAGTATCCTAATACTTAGGTTTATCTTTTGGTATAGGAAACATACCTGTGACCTCATTGCTAGTTCTCTTGCAGCTTTAACCTTCATTTCTTCCTGATACCTCTTGTCAACGTCTGTTTGGTCCTCTATCATTTGCTCTAAAATTTATAAAAACTAAAAATTTGTATTCATAAAATAAAAAGCGTTTTTCTCAAGATATTTTAAAGAAAATCTTAAGAATATCTGGCTAGCTAAATATTCCGAAGCATAAATTTTGATACCTTGTGCTTGTTCTGGCATCTCCTGATCTTCATGTTCGGGAACAACAATTTCGTAGTCGTTTTTCGGCTGTGGCAGACTGCTTAAACCCATTTTTAGTTGTTCTTTTAGAGACGTTTGATACATACGTTGTCTAGCGGGTGTATCGCCTACTTCAAGCGCCTAACAAAAAAAATATTTATTTTTATATAAAAAGACATTGCAGCCAACTTCCTAGGAAGATACTAGGACAGAAAATTTCTTACATCTTCAGGATTTATGTTGAGCTTATCTCTCACAGACGGGGTAAAATTACCCACTGGTCCACCAACAGGTACCATGGCACCACTTCTGGGCGTCATAAAGCCTACACTTCCGGGTGTGGTACCCCCTTCACTTCTTGCAGATCTAAATGGGGTTGCTAGGACAGTATTTGGAGTAGCAACGACCTTAAAAGTTTTAAAAAAATGGACTAATTAGCGGTGATTAATTTCTACTTCTGATTAAAATTTTTAAAAAAATATATTTGTGTGTTGGAAATAGATTAATAAAATAAAATACCTGTTGTTGTGGTGCAACTCCGCTGAAGTCTGAATTATGCAGAGGGGTGTTCAAACCTCCCTTAAGAGGGGTATCGACATGAGTCAGCGCCATTACGTTCTGTGCCTCCTGAAGAATCCTGAAAAAGAATAATTATTTATTATTTAAAAAAAATCCTATGAAATAATAGTAAAAAATTCAATTTAAAAATTAAAATAGGTGGCTTATTTTTAAATTTTTAATTTAATTCTTTCCTAAAGTTATTATATATTATACAAAAATAATTTACTTACCTGTCTGTTTGGGGTGCAGGAGTTCGAGGTGTAGCAGCAGCATGTGGTGTCACAGTATAATCATTGAGCAGTGTGTCAGTGGAATCAACACCACTTTCAGCAGCCACTTCCCGAGCCACTTCACTGGCTTTACCCAATTTAACCACTTGATGAAGTTCCTGATCAGAAATCTGTGGCTCTGGAAGTACCAATTTTGACCTGAAAAAAAATAATCACATTTGGCTGTCAGACAGAAAACACTGTTTCGTAAATAAGAAAGATTTGTATGATCAATTTTAAAGTAATTAAAGAAATAAATTTTGCTACTTTATATCTGTGAAAGTAAGAGCAGTTTGGTAACATTGCAATGATATATTTGAACTTTAAAAAAAGTTTACATTTTCTGATTAAATAGTCCTCAATTATAATGTTTAAAAGATTTTAAGAAACTATACAGTACCCTGTATAGACTAAATTTTACTTGAGTTATGACTTTACCTTTTTTTAGCTGGTTCTTGATTTTGCAACATCGCCTGTGGTATGTCATTCTCTTTTCTCTGTTTTAATTTTTGTTTGTCCTTTTTTCTTTCTTTTTCCTCTTGCTCACTTCTCAGTTCACCGTCCAGTGCTTGCTGGGTCATTCTGGAAAAATCTGGTGCCATCGGATCCAGAACCTAAAAACAAAAGTCAGTATATATAATGTTTAATTAAATAAAAAGTGTAAAAAATAAATTATATATTTGTTTAGTTACTAACTTCATTTGAAGTGTCATAAAAGCCAATAGCAGGTTGTTTCTCAAAAGGAATTTCAGCATTGTAATCAACTCCACGTTTCTTTCTTCTACGAGGGTTGACTTCGATACCTGCTGCTCTAAGCTCTCTTCTCTTTTGCAATGCTGCAAGGCGCCTAGCTTCTTCAAGCTGTTTTTCTCTCGCTTTGCGTTTTGCTTTTTTGCCTTAAATTAATAAAAAAAAAGATAAATATTGGAATTAATAAACTAACTAGCTTTGAAGTTTACTGTTGTAAAACAAAAATTATGGAGAAAATATTGTGGTAATAAAAATTATATTTTATACCCTCTAGTTAACATTATGAAATATTAAAATCACAAAATTTCCAATTTAACTTAATGGCCACAACATTAGACCACCTTATAGGATTTTATTTAAAACTGAGAATACCTTGTGTATTTGCCAACCTAGCACGAGCTTCAGACAACATTTCAAGCTCATCTTCATCCATATCTTTAGGATCAGGTCTTGCAGGTTTAGTTTCTGGATTAGGATCAATTTCTCCCGGCTTAAGCTTCCTGGGATCATCACCAGTGTCCTCCCCATCTTCTTTTTTTTGAGCTTGATCAAGTAAGTATTCATATCTAAACAATACAAAACAACTCTATTAGTGTTAAATAATTTTTTTAAAACCTACAAAGACTAGACCAACAGGTTTTCTTGACCAGACATACAGGGTGTCTGGGAAAATGTGACTTAATTCCATTGAAGCTTTTTAAAAGCTAATATCTCAAAGAGGAGACCTATATGAAAAAGTTGAATGTATAAATTGTTACCTTTCCAAACATTGGGCTGCTGTACGGCCAATAATGGGAGCAATTGTTCTCCATTGAGTGGGCATAAGTTTGCCAAGTGAAGAAGCTTTTCATCTTCTTCTCTCGACCATTCTGTCTTCTTTATGCTCGGATCAAGCCACTCAAACCAACGGGCTTTACATTGCTTCGCAGATTTTCTATGCAGTAGTGATGCTATACGAGACCATTGGTTTTTGCCATATTTCATAACAGCAGCTTTGAGGATTTCATCCTAAAAAAAGTGTGCGGATGAATAAATAATTTTCATGCCCTAAACATGTAATTAGACAAGGAGGGTGGCAAAAAATACCTACCTCGGTGTTTCTCCAAACACCACCCTTTATCATAATACGAGGCATCTTGTATGGTTTAGGAAATTTCTTTCGGAATTAAATATTGACTATTCAACAAAACAAACTGGGAAAACTAATTATTTTGCTTTAAGAACAAGAATATTTTATAAACGGACTCTTTTTGTTGGTTTAATGATAAACATAACCTGACTTTCTACATCTGTCAAATATCAATTAATGCCTGCTTCTTTTGGCGCTGCTGCTTGGCAATTGCCGGGTTGATTTAAATGCGATCGTAGGTTTAGTGTGCTCTAAGAGCTGGTTTAATTCAGGGTTAATACCTAAGAGATTCCAACCAATTTGTTACTATCAGAGAGACAAATTGATTGGAAACGTAGTAACCCGTTGTCAAATTATTCTAGCCCCGCGTTGATAACGCGGCTTTAAGACCCGGTATTATAAAGATAAGCGTCCACTGGTCGGCATCGGAGAGATGGTACGCATCGCACATATCGGATTTTCGAATAAACTACATATTTTCAAATAGGGCTGTATACCCCTTGAGTTTGGGCTATTTTTCTGGTCAGTTCTGAGTAGAGGTAGGCATGTGTGCCTACCTTTACTTAGAACTAACCAGAAAAATAGCCCAAGCGCTCAACTATTTTTTAACCAGAAAAATAGCCCAAATACCAAACGTTAACGTATTAATAAAAGAAGATATATATTTTTTTAAGCTTTTTTTTTGTATATGTGCGAGGTTGCCGTACTAGTTAAATATCACAGATTTGAAGTATACAGAATTCTATGTACATGTAACTAAAACCAAATTAATAACTTAAAT
Organism: Listronotus oregonensis; assembly: GCA_019359885.1. NCBI lineage: Eukaryota > Metazoa > Arthropoda > Insecta > Coleoptera > Curculionidae > Listronotus > Listronotus oregonensis. The sequence goes on along the minus strand of JAHBCN010003434.1, from coordinate 122,935 downwards.
TAAAAATTATACTTTTTCGGATGGCTTATACTTTTCTCTTCTCATAAAAATCAACTTCTATTAAAATCATGTTTGTTTATTACGCCATGTTACTTCAAAAAAATTAATAAATAAAAATTCGTGACCATTAGGGACCTAAATATACATCTGACAATGGCGCAATAGCTTAAAAACAACGAAATTGACAAAATGGAGTCCATTTTCTTAAAAGTATCTTGCGAAACATGAATTGGTCAGATTTCAACAATATCAATTATGAAAATTTAAAATTTTGGAACAATATATGGTTTTGGAGAGTACTTCCGGTAGTATTAACTATTTATCAATTGTATGACTCTTTTCAACTCGACCCAGAAAACGAAGAGAAAGATCACGAATTCAAGAAGTAAAATCGCAGAAAGTAAAATAATGGCAGAAGAGAACTTGGGTCTCGACGGACTGTGGCACATTCTATTCCCATTGATATCCTTAACGATCTTCTAACGTAAGTTTAAGGCGAATTATAGTAACGGCACTACCTCCTTTGTGTTTAGTGAATTTACCCGAGATATTGGAAGCTGGGTACTGACTGATAAGATATTTCTTAGTTCTTTGAGTAGTTCCTGGAACTATATCTACTCTAGATGCTCTTAGCAGGAAATTTACTATTTGTTTTTTTTTCCAGGAGGTTTATAATAAATGTTCCTGAAGCAGCAAAGGAAAATTTGATTCGCATCTGCTTCCAAATTGAACTGGCCCACTGGTTTTACCTTGATTTCTACGTTGGTAATGATCCTCGTCTTAAACCTTGTACCATGTATGAATTTGCTGCCCATGTTTTTCAGGTAAAATAGTGAATTTCTTGATTTGTTTTCTAAATTATTTTTTTCTATATTAAACATTACAGAGATTATTTTTATACTTTACCCATTACCAAATTTCTATGAAGACAGTATGTTTTTGATTATTATTGTACCTACTGTTACAATAAATATCTCTTTGCAGCATATAACATCCTTGAAATCCAAAATTCATGAACTTCCTCAAATTCTGGCAGAATGGAAAGAATACAAGCAAAGTGTACCAACTTATGGTGCTATTATTTCTGACCGAGTATGTCTCATGTGCTCTTGGTTCAGAGTTATTGGGCAAAGGCATCTTGGGGATTTCCAAAAGGTAAATCTATGTGTTAAAAACCAATTTATGGTGCAATTATTTTATCTATTCTATTTAATATAGACTAGCTCTCTCTCTCTCAGAAACAGTGCTATATACAGTTTAACATTTTTTTATGGTTTTTCTAAAAATCATTGATACATGTCTAGATAATGGCACTGTTTCAAAATATTATAAGTATACAAACTTGTGGGACCAGGGAGTAAATAGGAGTGCTGCAAGGGATAAAACAGGTACTGTACATTCAAAATTGAGTAAAAATTACATTGTCTCAGTGGTGGTAATGAAAACAACCCACAAAATTTGTTATTTCTTAATTATACATTTGAAAGTTTAATTATTTTTGAAAACTTGAGCAAAAAAAGATTGAGATACTTATTAATTTGTTATGTTAATTAAATTAATTTGAAAACTTATGATACAATAAAATATATAATAAAAAACTAGTCTTTTTTTAGAGCTTTAATTCTGTTGAAACTTTCGTTTATACGTAAAAACATTTTTTTTAAACACAATAAATGTTTTGTTATATAATTTTTTTCTTTCTATCATATTTAGATTAAACTTCATAAGAAAATGTATCATAAATACTAAGATAAATAATTAAGATTTTTATCACTTACTTATAAATAAATAAAAATTTTTCTTTAAATTAAATTAAATTTTCTTTATTTTCCATTAATAAAATGATCAATGCCTTTCTTTGACAGTGTCTTTGCTTGAATAAGCAATGTTGTCAGATTTTTCTAATAATTTGATATTATTGAAGTTGTATTTGTTTTGACAGAAATATAAAAGTTTTTTATAGAAACAATAACCAGGAATTAATTTAAAAAACAAAACTTCCAAACTCATACAAGTTCTTGGTTAGTTCCTTTGGTGTGGTTAGGATTTTCCTTGATTAAATAATGTAATTTTTTTAATCACTAAATGCGCCGTTCTGGTCCGGTTGTTCTGGTTAGTTAAATAGACTTTTTATTTTTTCAATTATATTTATAAACTGCTGAAATTTCAAATATTGTTGATTTAATGAAAATAATCCTAATTGTAATGGCAAAGTTTTTTAATATAAATTCATAATATTTCCATTTGACAACACTGTAAACGTCTTGTAGCGGTGCATGTATTTATTACACGTTAATCGTTAAGATTTGAAATAAAATGTCAAATAATAACCAATTTTTATAATTTCAGTTCCGTTTTTTTGGTGAAAACTACTTCATCTGCAATTTTTTTGGTTAAAATAATATCATTAAAGTATATTTTACATTGCAACTTTTAAAATCGTCCAATTCCGTGGGTAGTTTTCTTTACCAGACCCTATTGTTCTAAATAATTTTGATAATAAATGGAAAGGATTGAAGAAAAACCAAAATTTTAAAATCATAACCTAAAAATGGGCTCAGAAAAGATAAGAAAACGTAAAATATAAAGTATTTGGCAGCATAGCAAATATGTTAAATACAGAAAAATAGGAACAATAGTAAATTCCTTTTACTTGTAAGATGTAAAATATAAAAATATATTAATTTTTATAGAATATACAGTTAAATCTCAGTTTTTAAAATTTGTCAAGCATGTTATAATGGGACAGCAGTCTTAATTTTTTTATCAGCATAAATTCTTTAAATTAACAAATAATTTCATCTTCAGGTAAGGTAAACGAGGAAGAGGATCCCGCTCGTTGCGCCATACGCGAAGTCTGAGGAGACGGGCTTCGATATCACTCCCTACATCAATCGCTGACGAATACTTTGAATCTGTGGTAAACGACCAGCTGGTAAGGTTGTATATCATAAAAAACATACCGCGTTCCACGGAATTCAAACCGCGAACCCGCTGCGAAATCAAGGCTTGTAGTTGGTTCGCCATATCCGATTTGCCCAACAACAAAAAAGACTCGACTCCGAAAAATAAAATAGGAGTGAGCGCTAACGCGTTTTTCATGGTGTTGCCGTTCGTCAAACGCCTCAAGCAAGTCTGCAGCGGATCGACGCGGAGGCATAGGCACAAGTCGACGAGTCTGAGCGAAGGAGAAGTCTCAGTGTCTCAGAACAAAAGTAAGGTTAAGTCTCAGAGTAAGGGCGAGACCGACGACGGTAAGCACGTGAAAAAGAGGGATCGGAAGCATAGTAAGCGGCAGCTGTTTGCGGAGGACGACGGCGGCGTCGTCGAATTTACGGCGCCGTCGTGGCTCAATTTCAAGTTCGATAAAATTGCCATTATGGAGTGTATGCCATAGGTATTGAGAAGAAGCAGAAATCGTAAATTTTTGTTAATTTTGTTGTATATACAATGAGTTCCTTTAAGTGTGCAACAAATGAAAAACTTTTTTATTTGTAATTTGTCCGAAAATTTAACTCTTCATAAAAGTTGATGCATGATTCTAGACTATATTAGCAGTAGTTAGTTTTAATATAAATCGACGTATATGCAAAGTAACTCAAAAAAATTGAAAACTCCATAAAAGTAAAGTACCTTTATTTCAAATAACAAAATGTAAACAGAAAAGTTATTTAGAATCAAAAGCTATGCTTTAATATGAAGTCATGGCCTTGTATTTCAATTTCTATTTTTTGTTGGAAAAAGTAGTTACAATCAAATCACTTTTAATAACTTTTTTTTAAATTAGGGTATATTTGTAAAATTTAACTAAAATTATATTTTTTTAATTTTACTTCAGTTTTGTTGCAACAATATCCAACAAAACTTTAAAATATTTTTTAGGAAGACACATATTTTAAATATGTTTTATAGTTTTGTGGCAGATTCATGTTTTAAATAATTTCTTGTATTGGGTTATTTACGTGGAGAGTTTCTAAAGAATGGGACCACTTTGCTTCTGGTCCACAACTAAGTGTGCTAAAATAGAAGTTAAAACTAAATTTTCAAGAATTTTGGTCTAAAATATAGGAAATTCTAAAGACTTTTTGTTTTATACAGGGTGCCACAGATTCGAGTGCATGCATTGGGATCTCGGAAACCGTAAGAGATAGAGAGTCGGTTAAATTATGGCAAAGTTGCGCATTTAGGTGCCTAACAACATGCCTATTAGAAAGTTGTAAAATTCTGAGTACTTCCGGAGATATCCGGAAAAAACCGAAATTTGCTGATTTCGTTTTTATTTTTTCCTGACGTTATTTAAAGAGATATAGAAAAACAAAAGACACTTTCTCATGGCCACTTCTTAAGCTCTACAAAACAACGTTGAGAGATTTTCCGTACGACGTTTCGTTTTCGTTAAACCATCATCAACTTTCTTTTTTTAAATACGGACCTGGGTTTTTTATTTAATTTTTTAAACCCTTTATTATCCCAATTACAAACATGTATAACACTTAATATTTATTTACAAATATGGAACGCCCCTATAAGAAATGATGGGCGTTCCTTGTCTAACTCATTGTCTCTTATGAAAAATATGTTTATTTAACAGAAAAATATTAATTTATACATCATTGTAATTGATTATAACTGTTTAACAAAATGCAATAAACAATTAAGTTGCCGTATTTAAAAAATTTGATGATGGTTTAACGAAACGAAAGTACGTACGGACAAATCTCTCAACCGGTTTTGAAAGAGCTTCAAAACTGGCCATAAAAAAGTGTCTTTTGTTTTTTCATATCTCTTTAAATACAGTCAGAAAAAAATAAAAACAAAATCGGCTAATTTCAGTTTGTTTCAGATAATCTCGGGTTACTCGGAATTTTAAAAGCTTTCTAATAAGCATGTTGTTAAGGCACCTAAATGCGAACTTTCCATAATTGAACGAACTTATATCTTACGTTTCAAGATTTGCATGCATGAATCTGACCTGTATAGAACAAAACGCCATAAATAATACAAAAAGTTCTTAGAATTTACTTAAATTTAGACCAAAATTCTTAAAAAAATTTTTTTTAGTTAAGTTTATCTTGATAATGGTGACAAACCTGCCACCGAAATGTAGATAGGTTTTTTAAATTTTTTGTTTTTTTTCTTTTTCCGTTTCAGGAAATTAGCCAGTTTTTTTTAACAGGACTGAGCACACTTAGTTTCCTATACCCCGAGACCAGTACCGAAGTGGTCCCATTCTTTAGAAACTTTCCAGGCGAGTAACAGGAAAGTACAGTGTATTAATTTTACACTTTTATAAGAATTTGAAACAAAAATTTGATATGTTAAATAATTCAGTTTGTTTTCTTTGGGTTACTCGCCTTTCTACTTTTTGGAAAATGGGACCCTCTTGGTTCGGGTCCCGGGGTATATGACCCCTATGAACTAGCAGATCGCCTGCAACAAAAAAAAAAACCAAAAAATACAAGTATTAGTCGACGTTTCGGTGGCAAGTCGAACCACCGTTGTCAAGACAGAAATTTAAACAAAAAATTAAACTAAATTTTAAGAAATTTTTGGTCTAAAAACTAGAAATTCTGTCTTGACAACGGTGGCCGACTTGCCACCGAAACATCGACTTCTCATCGATTTTTTTGGGTTTTTTGGAGAGTTTTCTTCTTTTTTGTTGCAGGCGATCTGCAAGTTCATAGGGGTCAATAGGGCTGGACAGGGTCAGCCTGTATACCCCGGGACCCGGACCAAGAGGGTCCCATTTTCCAAAAAGTAGAAAGGCGAGTAATCCAAAGAAAACAAACTGAAACATGAATCCGCTACAAAACTATAGAACATATTTATGTTAAATGATATTTTTTTTATATGGACATTATTAATAATAAAATATTTATTTATATTTATTATAAGAGTACTTTACTCTAGCAGTTTTCAAGTCTTTTTAAGACTTTTAATAAAACTAACTGCTGCTAACATAATTTGGCATCATGCATCAACTTTTATAAAGTAATAAATTCTCTGACAAATTACAAACAACAAAGTTTTAAATTTCCTTTGCACACTTTATGGACTAAACAGTGTATTTTTTTAATTATATGGAAAAACTTTTTCTAATAGTGTTCAATTTAAAGTGAAGATCGCAGGGACAGTAGAGATTTACCGACTGCAACTACTGATAACTAATAATTTTCAGTGATGCATTTTTTATGGGTGTATTATGGTAACACTTTTCCCAGACCACCGCGTAATGTATCGCACTCAAAATTTCTGTATTACAAAGTTTTTAGTACCACAAAGCCTAGTAATTCCCTATACTACCTTTTTTTTTGTCCATCCCTACTTTAGTTAGTCTTGACTTCAGCAAATCATCCAAACTATTTTTTAGTTTGAAAATATAAAAATAAGAACTGATCAAAAATTTTGGATTTGGGATATACCTAACTCTTATTTTTTAAGTACCTTGTACATTTAATTTTAAATTAAACACCTTTGGAAAAAGATTTTCTTCATGCCCCCACATTTATCTATATAATGAATGTTTCTGAGACAGCAATAATAATACAATGATTTTCCATGTCACAATATTTCATAAAAATCTACAATTTCTGCAATAATATGTCGTTAACACAATTAAAAAACCTATATACCTAATTTTGGAGTACTGTTCAAGGCACCGATTTCGGCCATGAACGAAATTCAGGATATTTGGCAAGGCGTCAAGCAAAAGTACTTTGATACTCAACGTAAGTTCCTTTATTCCTTGCTAAATATCTTTTATTTATTTTCATCTTCGATTAAAAATCCATTGGGGTTAAATCGGTATGGCAAGGCGCCAATGAATAGGTCTTTGATGCCAGTTCAGTGTTGATCCTTGTAGAAATCGTATATTGATCTGCTCTTTCGTCTGCTGAAGCACCAGGTATAAACTATGGTGTTTGTTTTTAAGATATATGTATGTTTTTTAATTGTGATTAACACATTCACTTTTGGCTTTTTTCGTTTAGAGATATTTGTAAAGATGCTCCTATTATTAATAATCATTTTGTTTTATATATTAATTACAATCTGTTTGAACTTTGCTAAAGTTCAAATAACCTATAGTTTGTATTTTTTTGGAAATAAGTGTTTTTTTTTAATTTTTAAATTGTAAGTTGACAAGGAATATTTTCGCATATTAGATTTTTTCGCTGTTCAATATTTTGCTAACAGTATTTTTTATACCCACAGTGATTGCTTAGAATGGCTGATTCAATTAAAATTCTTAGAAATGTTTGCTCCGATCGATTTTTATTAAAAAAAAATACGTAAAAATAAAGTATACGATTTTTCCTTTTAAAACTTTTCATATTAAAAACGTTTAGTTATTTTCAGCATTTCTACGAATTTTTTTCCAGCCCTTGCACTGTATATGGTTTATAATTTTTTTTTAAATAAAAAATTTAATATATTGCATTTTGCAAACAAAAAAAAAATAAAATTTGAGGCAACTTAAAAAAAACAAACATTTCAACGGGACAAAAAGTACATTTTACAAATAAAAGCAAAAAATATAAATTAAACAATGCTTTTATTGTAACGACAGATGACACATCTGATATATTACTTAAAAAAGATTATGTCACTGTCTGATTTTTGTTCTTTTATTATATACAGCCTGTATCATGCTCTGCAAGGGTGAAGTTTTTGAGTCAACCTGTACATTGTTGCTTCAAATGTAGTTTGTCGCTGAATTAATATAATCTAAAAACAGTTTTTCCAAGTCATATTCAGATTATTGAAAATATTTTTTCACAAGGCCTTGTAAGCAAACAATTTCACTAAAACTACATTAAGTTGAATAAATAGTTTGAAGGCCATTTAATAAAAAAAACTTGTTTTTATGATGAAATCTAAATTTAAAAATGTTGTACCATATTCAAGAGAATTGGCAGCTTTACTTACTTTTTGCGTTATTTAAACTATTTTTTAGTTTTTATTTTTTTTCTCTCTGAGCAAAGTTTACAGAATCAAAATATAAGTAAAGTTACTTTTTGGCGGCACATCAAAAGCGCGTCAACTTGGCCGATCGATGCTTCGAGACGTAGAATACGAGGGTAAGTTCAATTCGACGGGGCCTGGTTGTTAGTATACGGGGGGCCAGCTTAAAGTTTCCTTATGGGAGACTATGGTTAAGCTTAATTTCAAAAGCTCCCGAAAAATCCTGCTATCCGGGATAGTATGGGGCCATCCAGCGAGGACATAACAGTTCTTAGGCATAAAAGGAATACATTAAATAGCGGTAAACTATTTGAAGAATTGTACCAATTAACTTTAAAAAATGTCCATACACCAACTTTCCATATTTTTTAAGCAACTTTGTAGAGATTGGATCTCACTTAACCCTTGCAGACTAATGAGACATGCTGTTTTTGCCTCGCACATGGTTAAATTGGTATCAGCAATACCAGTGATGTTAAATTTTTAATACCAACCATTTGTAAAATGGTTGTTTTTATTAGTATCTAGGTTTCATGGCCAATATTTGAGATTTCTAAAGCAAAGTGATGGATGGTAGATCTCATATTTGACGGTCAAGATTGATTTTTTTGCCTTGTATTAACCTTTAATACGTTATTTTTTTATAATCTTATAAAATGATTTGCACTTACTTTGAGTATTAGTATGAGCAAGCCCAGTAACAAGGTCAAACAGCGCCAGTTTAGGGAATAAGTTTTTGTTTGACAAAAATGTCATTAACATAGTTTTAATTTTGATTTGTTGTGGTGGAGTACTAGTCTAGTTAACAAGTTTAAAACGTGTCAATTCGAGATAAAACTCCTAAAAATATGAGCGACAGCTCATTGAAGTTGAAATGATGTGTAGAAAAATGTATTTAAAGGATTTTTCAGCACGCAAAAAATTGCAAAAGTTATTAACAATGTATGCTGAAACAAAAGGCTTTTCGTTTTTTGCTAATATCTCCAAAACTCTTAATAATTAAAATATTTAAAAAGCTTCTTAAAGGAAATTTCCACTAAAAAAGCCCAACTTCCGGAGTTCTATCTCCATTATTTAACATTTTAATTAAACACTAAAAGTAAGACACGCGCCCGCTATCTCTAAAGCAGTACGCCACAGAAAATTATTTTTTAAGTATTAAATCTTAAAAAAATGTAAAAATAAGCTGTCTTCTATACACTTTATTCCATACATTTTATTTTATTTTATTATTTTTTTTGAAAATTAGTAATTAGCAATATACTAATGAAATAGTTACTATATTTTTAAACATTAGTAATTAGCAAAAAATAATAAATGACTTTTTGTTAAATTAGCGAAAATATATTACTAATTATATTAAAAAATTAGTAATTAGCCAAATATGTTACTAATTTTTTTGAAAAATAACAAATATCAGTCTGGATGATTTTCCGACAAAATTAAACCTATTTCGTTCTGTAGATCCATTATATCTACAAGAAATGGTAAACTGTTGTACCTTACGTGCCTTTATTATGCCCATTATGTCCTTTCCATTTCTTGTATACATAATGGATCTACAGAATGAAATGGGTTTAATTTTGTCGGGAAATCAATCAAACTAATAATATTTGTCATTTAAAAAAAAAATAGTAATATTTTTGGCTAATTACTAATTTTTAAAAAAATTAGAATAAATAGATAATTTTTTTATTACTAATTTTTTAATATAGTAATAGATCAATTATAAAAGTTTTTAAAAGTCCTGTATTTTGTTTATAACATTTGTTAAAATTATATTTTGTGGCGTACTCGCTTTAGAGCCCTATTTTCAGTGTTCAATTAAAATGATAAATAATAGAGATAGAGTCTCGGAAGTTTGGACATTTTCTATTGGAAATTTCCTCCTCATTAGGAAGCTTTTTTTTAGATTTGTTAAATATTAATAGTTTCAAAATTATTAACAAAGACAAGCTTTTTTTTGAACTTATTTTGTTAATAACTTTTGCAATTTTTTGCGTGCTGAAAAATCTTAACATTTTTCTAGACATCATTTCAAATCCAACGAGCTATTGCTTATATTTTTAGGAGTTTTATATCGAATTAACACGTTTTTTGAACTTGTCGACTAGACTATACCGATTCACAGGTTTTTTTAATTTCATTATTTCATGTAAACATTTTTGTAGATTTCATTAGTTTTTAGCTTTATTCTAATAAGGCATTTTATTTTATTTATAGTAACAGAGATGATCAATTAATATTTGTTTAATTTTATTAGATATACAGGGTGTAACGTGTAATACAGCTAAAAAAATGTAAATTATTATTAATAAGTGGTAAAATATGCTTTAATTTTGGCCCATAAAAGCCCATTATGTTTTTTAGTTTCCTTTTTTTTAGAATAATAATTAAAAGGCAAAATGGCTACATTTTAGTGGCAAACATTATAAATAGTACACCCTGCATATTAGTTATAGTCACTGCCAAAGGATAACACCAATGGCAATAGTTGACTTTAGATGTAGGAGTATGTGTCCATGCCATAAACAAATTTGCAAAATCACCGATCAACAGTTAGTTTTATTAAAGAGTTATGTTTTAGAATGTGGTTTTTCTTTGTCGGTGATTTTGGCAACTCTTGAGGCAATCATTTATGTTTTTAAATTAAAATGAATTATAAAAAACATTGGAAAGCATATACTTTTGTGATATATGGTTCAGTATAAGGCTGGAACACTTCTAGCTACAGAGTTACTCAACGAGGATCAAACCTGGGAGTATTTGTGCCTTTTTTATATTAAAAAAAGTGAATTTGCCCTCTTGTGTATTTTTGTCCCATAAAATCTAAGTGGATATTTAAGAAAATGGTCTGAATTTAAATCAAAAGAAACACGAGATAAAATGAACATTTTCTTATTGGTATGCCCTATTTCTTGGTTTGTTTTTGAAAGCGTCTCAACTTATGGACATGTTTTAGTAAAAAAGATTGCATCTTTCATTTTTAGGAAATTTAAAGTGGGGCTTAGGCTTCACTGTTTTTTGATCGTAAAAAATCAAAAAATGAAAATATTTACAATTTTTTTTATGTTTTACTCGTCATTGGATTTATGAAAAAAATTGTTTAAAACTTCGAAAACGATAATTTCATGAAGATTTTATCATTTAAAAAGTAAAAAAATCCCTATTTTTGTCTTTTGAGTAAAGATTTAAAGGTCATGCATTATTTTTTATAATATTTCTATTTTTTTCTTGTTGCGCATCAAAAATAAAAGAATTTTAAAAAATATCATATATCATATTTTTCATAATTTTACAATTTTTTTAATATTGTAAAAAATAGTAAAAATTGAGTTATCATTTTTTTTTTATTTTTACATTTTGTGTCTTTTTATGAGACAAGAAAAAATATAAATATTACGAAATATTTTTGGTTGACCCTAAAAATTTCTGTCAAAAGCCAAAATTTTTATTTTTTGACTTTTTAATTTCAAAAATCTTTATTTTTTTAATTGTTCGTCTTTTAATGCGCAACAAAAAAAATATTTTGCGAATTATTATCGGTTGACCCTCAAATTTACAGTCAGAAAAAACAGTGGTGTAATTACCATTTTTAGTAACAACAAAAATAATTACAATAGAAAATTTCTCATATTAATTGAATTAATTCGGTTGTTACTAAAATTAAATACGAAATTATTTTTATTTTATTAAAAAATAAAACGCTCTCAAAAACGAATTAATGAAGGTGTCCCATTAAGAAAATGGTAATTTCATGCTATATCTCCTTTTTTTAATTTGAATTATTTTTAAGGGTTTTTCAGGATTTTGCAGGAAAATATACGCATGATTGCTAATTTACATTTTTTAATATGAATTGAGGAACTAAGATATACAGCGTGTCCCACGCAGTTCTTGCCATATGGGAAAATTTTTTACTGACAGTCGAAACAAAATCATTTTGATGTAGAAAAGTTCTGCTTATTTAAAAACTAAAAATCCCTACGCAAAAAGTTTAAAAATACCAGCAGTATACAGCGTAGCGACAAAAACGTAAAATTTATCCAAGACTAAAGTACCTTTATTTTGCAATATTCAAAGAAAAGTTATTTAAAGGAATTATTTAGAATTAATTTTTATATCTAATTACGAAATCACAGCCACCTACGAAAAATATATATTTTTGTATTTCAGTAAATCAGAACGGAATAAAAAGTAAAAGCTTTAATATAAAACAATTTAATGTATCACTTATAACAAAAGAAAATTAGTATAATTCAAATTTTAATATAGCCACCTTCTTTTTCCATGCATTTTTCTGTTAACTTGGAGAATTTTGAAACAACTTTTCTCAAAACAACTTGAGGGATTTCTCGAGCACACTGGGTTATTATCCTTTCTAAGCTATCGATATTTTGAAATGGTCGGTGAGAATACACTTTTTCCTTTAAATATCCCCAAAGGAAGTAATCCAGTGGGTTCAGGTCGGGTGACCTCGCCGGCCAATGAATTTCTGAAAATCTTCCTATCCAACGCCCCTGGAACATTTCCTGAAGAAACTCGTTAACAGCTCGAGAACTATGGCATGCTGATACCACAAAGTATTTCTAATGTCACGTGGAAGGCCATTAATAAAGTCAGACAACTGATTTCCCAAAAAATGAAGGTAAACATCCGACGTTATATTACCCCGGAAGAAAAATGGGCCTATCAGTTGATTATCTAAAATTCCGCACCACAAACCGCGGGTTAGCTGTACTCCACCATCGATAGTTCTGGGAGCTAACAACTCCATTTGACGTAAAACAAGCTTCGTCAGAAAAAATTATTTTTCTATAAAGCATATCTTGATACCAAGCTGAAAAATCAAACCGAAAATCAAAGTCTCCAGGATGCAATGTGTGGACAAAGATGGGTTTATAGGGATGAAAATGATTTGCTTTAAGAACTCTTCCAGCAGTAGATTTACAGACTGAGCGTCTTTCATTTCCAGGAAGTACTTTTTCCATATTTCTCAAGGAAATCTTGGGATTTCAACAACGGCTTGGATAATTTGCAAGTCAAAATCTTCATCATATTCGACCTGAACTTGATTTTTTATTGAATCTGTTTTCTACACTTCCACTACTTTAAATTTTGCCATTATGTGTCCAACAGTTTGATGAGATACAGATATTTCAGGATGCCTTCATTGAAAATCTCAGCGGCTTCTCTAAAGGTTTGTAGTTGTCACCCACAATTAAAACAATTTCAATCTTCTGTTCCGTGGTTAGTTTTGGAGGCATAATAAATCAAAATGATAAATGGATAAACTGAATTTATAACTGTACTTCTGACTAGAAATAATGTCAGTGTTTATGTCAGTTATTATTGGCATAGTTACCTTCAGGTCCGATAATTACCTTTGTTAATTTTTGAAAAAATGTTTTAATGTAAAATAAAAAATACCCCTTTTTTTCGTAGGTGGCTGTGATTTTGTAATTAGAGTATAAAAATTTTAATTCTAAATAATTCTTTTAAATAACTTTTCTTTTTGAATATTTGCAAAAATAAGGGTACTTTAGTCTTGGATAAATTTTACGTTTTTGTCGCTACTCTGAACTGCTGGTATTTTTAAACTTTTTGCGTAGGGATTTTTAGTTTTTAAATAAGCAGAACTTTTCTACATCAAAATGATTTTGTTTCGACTGTCAGTAAAAAATTTTCCCATATGGCAAGAACTGCGTGGGACACGCTGTAGAACATTAATATGAGCAGATGATATCTTGTTGACTGAATGATCATGTTGACAGAGATGATTTTGTATAATTTAAGAGGAATTAAGATTTCTTGTTTTAAAATTTCACTCATATTTAATGTTTATCTGAATGTTTTTTCGAATATAATTACTATCTAATTTTCATCAAGATTTTTGTTCCTCAAAATCCGATTTTGTTTTCCGAGTTTAGTTTAACCTTTTTTTTTAAGATAGGTTTAAAGGAGGTGGGTGAAATTCGGCCTTTTATGTTTTAATTTAGGTCATTTTGTTATATTCAAAATAAGTCTAAGTATCTTTATTTACATCTACATGAATTGGTAAAAAAATCAGGATGTCAAGTACCAAAAAAAAACCTTCACACTTGCTATTTTTAGGGAATTTTTGCCATTTTACACGTTTTTTAATCTTTTATTTTATTTTTTTTATAAAAAAAAAGTAAATGCTAGTTTATAAGTTTATTAAGTGTAATATTAAAGATAAAAAAAATATGTTGGTGCACAAAGCGCTTCATATAATTTTTTAAAATTCAATAAAAATAGCAAGTTTTAAGGTTTTTTTTACACTGCCATTCTGATTTTTTTACCAATACATTGTAGATGTAAATAAAGATACTTGGACTTATTACAAATAAAATAAAATGGCCCAAATTGAAACCTTGATTTTTCACGGATATAATGGGCGAAAAAAGGCCGAATTTTACCCATCTCCTTTGTAAAAGCTATAAAATTTTTAAGTTTACTTGGTTAAAATTGAATTGCATTTTTAATTGGTATTTAAGAATGCTGTAATGAAAAGGCTGATTTAACGAATGTATTAAATTATAATAATTTGTTTTTGGTTAAATAAAGTTTAGTTTTCAAAAATGTGTGTTATTTTTTTGTTAAAAGTAAATTAAATTGTATTTTTTTTTTTCAATCTTGTGACAGTCCTGGATGTCTTAAGGCAGAGCTGGGATGGATCCGTCAAAAAAGGAATCGATTTACGGTCCCTTATCCTCGTAAAGGAATCGAATAACCAATACGAATCACGATTGCTTTTTTAAGGAAAGAAAGAATCGGATCCAGGGAATTGATTCCCATTTATCGGTTCACGAATCTGGATCACCTATAGTTTTTATACTTACAAATGGTAACTAGAACGAATGGTACTAATGGGTTGAACAAGGTAAATTTTAAAAAAAAATATATTTTATAATTTTAATGTTTAATTTAAATTTTAAAAAAAAATTTTAAATTTTAAAAAATTTAATATTTATATTAAATAAATAAAAATTAAATTTTAATTTATAATATTTAAATATATATTTAAAATTATAAATAAATTTTTTTAATTTAAAAATTTTATAATATTTAATAATTTGTCTGCTTGCAGAACATAAAAATATAATAAACTTTTTTAAATTTTTCAGATAACGGGACCCATAGGTCCCCCCTTTTTTCTGCCGCTCTACCGCTAGAATCCGCTATCTTCATGGATTCCTTTCGGCCGGCGAATTGTTCCATTACTTGGGCAATAATGTACATTTTTAATTATTCAAGTTCATCGGAAGGGGGAAACCTGTACCTATCATTGCATATGAGTTTGGGTCCATTCAGATTTTTCTAGAATATCAAAAAAAATATCTTTTTTTTTTAAAAAAATTTTTTTTTTTATAAAAAATTGTTTTGCCCATTTGCATTTTTAGCCGTTTTCCCCGGGTTTTACCAATCTATCCAGTGTGGAATGTTAGGATTTTCGACGGCCGTTTTTGGAAAAATTGGTGTTGCGAAAAAAACCATTTTTTTTTATTTCGAGGTGATCTTCATTTTTTTTCGAAAAAAAAAGTTTTTTTAAATTTCCCAAATTTTGGGTATTCGCGGGAAACTCATTTTTTTGGGCTTTGGGGGCATTTTCGGGGTTCCCACCAAATCGTATAAACTTTTTTCGTCAAAACATCCGCGAAACCAAAAATTTGGGCCCAAAAAAAAAACAAATTTCAGGGGTTTTTGGTTTTTTTCTGACCATTATCTAAGGATAACAATAAAAAATTATGAAATAAGGAATCAAAACTTTTTTAAATAAATGCAAGTAAATTTATGCCTTTGGATACACATATGGTTAGAAAAAAAAAATTTTTAAATTTAAAAACTCTGGACTGAAAAACAACATATTATGGTTAAAAACCATTTAGGGTGTTTTTTTTTTTT
Source organism: Listronotus oregonensis (assembly GCA_019359885.1). Classification (NCBI taxonomy): domain Eukaryota; kingdom Metazoa; phylum Arthropoda; class Insecta; order Coleoptera; family Curculionidae; genus Listronotus; species Listronotus oregonensis. Next base: position 107,047 of record JAHBCN010003434.1, on the reverse strand, counting down.
TAAAATTTTATGCGAAGTTTTAAAATTCTTTATCTCTATTTTGAAAATCAATGTGATGCTGATTAGAAATTTAGGTAAAAATTTAAATTTTTAAAAAAGGAAGATTAAAAATGGCGAATTTTGGCATTTGGCCTTAGATTTGGGTTTTTTAAAGGGTTTTTTTAAAGGGGGGGGTTTTTTTTGGGGGTTTTTTTTCAAAAATTTGGAAATTTAAATGGAAGATTCAAAATGGCGAATTTTTTGGGGATTTTTTGGGGCCTTAAGATTTTTTGGGGTTAAATAAGGATTTTTTTTAAAAGGGGGGCTAGGTCAAAATTTGGAAATTTAAATGGAAGATTCAAAATGGGGGTTTTTGGGGTTTTCAGATTGGGATATAAGGATTTTTAAGGGGGCTAGGTCAAAATTTGGAAATTTGAAATGGAAGATTCAAAATGGCGAATTTTGGCATTTGGCCTTAGATTTGGGATATAAGGTTTTTTTAAGGGGCTAGGAAAAAAATTTTGGGAAAATTTTAAATAAAAATTCAAAATGGCGAATTTTGGCTTTTGGGCCCTTTTAGATTTGGGATATAAGGATTTTTAAGGGAGCTAGGTCGAAATTTAAATGGAAGATTAAAATGGCAAATTTTTTGGAAAATTTTGGGCCCTTAGATTTGGGATATAAGGATTTTTAAGGGAGCTAGGTCAAAATTTGGAAATTTGAAATGGAAGATTCAAAATGGCGGATTTTGGCATTTGGCCTTAGATTCGGGATATAAGGATTTTTAAGGGAGCTAGGTCAAAATTTGGAAATTTGAAATGGCGTATTCAAAATCGCAGATTTTGGCATTTATAAACCGATCTGAAGCATAAGGAATCGGATACTTCCAAATAGGAAACGATTCCGAATCATTTTAAAATTATAAATCGATTCCAGATCACGGATCCTACTTTTAAAAGGTTATCGATTCCAGCCTTCGGATCCATAAAAAGAAATCGAGTCCCAGCCCTAATATGGGTAATGTCAGACAAGTACTACAGATCAGGAGAGATCTGAACCCCACAACGGCACACCGAATTCACCCATGGTCTTTCTTCCAGCTACTATCCAAGAGTTAAAGAAAAAGAAATACTTATATTTACTAATTTTTATTAAATGTTATATCATCTGACCTATACTGATCGTATTAGGTAAAGAAGCTGTTCTTTTTAATGTCGCGTTGCTATTAGTATAGAAACACTGAAAAATATGTTTATCAAATCGCGTTTTGTACAAAAAGATTTTTTTACACTTGGGGCATCTCTTCTTGCTGAGACCGTGATTTGCCACGTGCTCTTGGAGTTGCTTCAACGCGGCGAATTCTTGCCCGCAAGATTTGCAAACGAACGAGCGAGATTTCGCAAGTTTTTTCAGACTAATTCTCAATTTCGCGGTATTTTTCCTGTGTTTTCGGTTGGCGCTAAAACGGATTCTTCCTGCTTCGTGAACTTTCTTCATATGAGCTGCTAGTCGATTTTCCGATCTGAAGTTTTTCTGACAAACTTTGCAAGATATTTTTTTGATGGGGTGTTTTCCTGATGGTGGTCTTTTAAAAGTTTGTGCCGGGGTAGTTCTGAAAAATTAAATCAAATCAAATTTATTATGTAAATACAAACATTGCTTACATTCGTCAATAAAAATAAGAGTTTGTCAAATAGGCATACAAAGATTAAAATAATAAATAGGTAATTACAATTTTTTTAAAAAGAAGAACCATTTAAGACAAACATACAAAACAAATATGCATTAATTAAAACATAAAGTCCAAAATATCTTTCAAAACAATGTGAAGTAAGTATATCAATAAAATTACAGTTAAGGACAGAAAGAACAAAGAACAGAGAGACATCACATTGGAAACATATTAAAATCATATTTAAAATATTGCTCTGTGCTGGAGAAGGCATTTTTTATTAAAAACGTTTTTATTTTCTTTTTAAATTTCTGGAGATTCAAGTTTTTGACTCTCTGTGGCAACAAGTTATACAACTTTATCGCCATGTGCTCAGGCCTGCTCTGACATTTTGTTAGCCGACAGTGGGTAGGCACATAATGAGTCTTATTCCTTGTGTCATGATTATGTATATCCTCATAGGTTGGCAAATCGTTTTTCTGCTTTATGTAAACTAAATTTTCTAGGATATAAGCACAAGGAAAAGTAAGTATTCCTAAGCTAGTGAAGGTACCACAATCCTCCCGGTACCCCAGACCTGCTATTCGTATAGCTCTTCGTTGCAATCCAAATACCCTAAGGGCATTGGACGAGTGTCCCCATGCGATCACTCCATAAGTGTTTCATTACACTATGAAAAAGCGCGTTATAGGCTGTTCTCATAGTCTCACCGAAACAGATCCACACAAGTTTCGCATCACAAATACACTACTTCTAGCCTCTTGCACACACTCTCCACATGTACATCCCATTTCAATTTAGTGTCCAAGCAGATTCCCAAGAACTTAACAGATGACGTTGGTGGGTCACGATCCAGTAATGTCTCAGTGTAAACATTAATTTCTGAGTTTTATCCTGGTTAAGTGAGTCTGTTGGACAAGAACCATTCTTCCACTGTCGCCCTTGCTTCATTCAGCCTGTCATTCGCCATTTGCTCAGATTCTCCTACCGTGTAGACAGTTGTGTCATCTGCAAAAGCACACATTGCCCTACATGCTGGTTAAGAGGTAAATCATTTATATAGGGCCCACGATTGATCCCTGTGGGACACCTATTTCCAATTTTGCCGGATCTGATAGCACACCATTCACCCTGATAGAACTATTCACACGAACGCCGCATTTGAAAGACCAACTCCTCAATTTAATGGAAAAAGGCGGAAAATAAATATAATATTAAGTTTTTGAAAGGTGTTTATAAAATATTGTGTGCCAATTTAGTGTTAAAATTACTAATAGTGTGAAAAAAAGAAGGGGAACAATAGTGAAAATAGGGTGTTTAATTTTTAAGTTTGATGATGGATATCTCAAAAATGAAACGTTTCCGACTAGAATTCTGTCAGGCTCGTAATCAGAGCCCCTAAAAAACCCTAAGCTCATCTAAATTATTTTTACCTGAATTTTTCGGCATGCTTATGAAGGTGCATTCCCATATTCTTTACCAACACTTGTGCGTTACAAATCTTACATGGAACCTTGTGATTTTGTTCGTGCTTTTGACATTTGTCTTCATCCATAAAAGTCTAAAATAATAAATAGCTATAGTTTTTAAAAATAAATCGACTAATGGCCGGTTGCACCAACAATTTTAAGGTACCCTTAGCATTAACTATTCCTTAAAACGCCAATGTAGCCAATCACATTGCTTGTTTGGCCATTTTAGGGATTACCTTGTGCTAAAAGCAGAGCTGTCGCAGAGCATACTATGCTTTGCTAAAACTTAAACATACAGTTCCCCTATTAATACACTGATGACTGGATACTATGCCCTTGCATACCACTTCCTCTCCTACAATATCATGCTCTGGGGCCAAGCTACAACCATCAATAGAGTCTTTGTATCACAGAAACGAATAGTCAGACTCATATTCGGGCTGAAACCATTGGAATCATGCAGGGAAACATTTAAAAAACACAAAATTCTCACAGTAATATCTATTTACATCTTGAAATGTGCACTTTATGTTCATAAGAATAAGGAGGCTTTTAAAAAAGAACCTGCACAATCATAACTACAAAACCAGGAATGCGTCATCACTAGAAATCCCAAAACAAGAACGACCACCTTTGGAAAAATCACCCCATTATTCTTGCATTAAAATCTACAATAGAATGCCGGATTACATTAAAGAATCGAGGACCCTAACCATATTTGGAAAAAGACTGAAAAAATTTTTTTTATACATGAACGTATTTACATTTTTTCGGATTTTTTTGGAAGTGAAGTCTTAGTAAAGGTTTTAACTTGTTAGTTTTGTTATATTGATTGTATTGTTTGTGCGCTTTGTCTAGTCTCTTTTTTTTGTCCTGTCTTTTTATTACATTTTAATCTATGTTAAGCTTATCATATTTTATTTTATTTTATTTTACTATTATGGTATATTATTTTTGACCTGTCTAATGCCATGTATATGATCTTTATAGACTAATAAATGATTGATTGATTGGATTGATTACTTTTAAAAAGTAATTCAATTACAATTACCAATAATAACTCTTCTAAGTAGTAGTAAATAATGATTACCAATTACTAGCATGTTTGTTAAAAGTAATTCAATTATCAAGTAAAATTATAAGTAATTAAAAATTTTAGCAATTACTTTATTTAAATTACCACATATATTAAACAGGTAACACTAAACAAATAAAATATTTTTACTTATATGCATCATACGCGCAAGTTCAACATTAAATAACCCTAAAATAAAAATATCTTTTTATCCTACCCCAAAAATCAACATATTTTTCCACAAAAAAAAGATGCTCTTTCTGACTTGCCAAAAGTTCGTCAGTTTTTCCATAAAGAAAGGTAATTGAGTTTTTCATAGTAATTCAATTATTTATTAGGTAATTGAATTATTTTTAAGTAATTCAATTGCTTTATACCAATTACCAATTACGATTACATTATCCTATTAAATGATAATCCAAATACGACCTTTTTCGGAAAGTAATTGAATTAAAGTAATCAAATTACTGAGAAGTAATTGAATACGATTTTCCCATTATTTTGATTCAATTACCGAGAGCTCTGGGCTAAGGGTTCCTTAAAATTTTTTGGTGCAACCGGCCATATGCAATATTTTAAATGTGCCACGCTGTATCTATTTTTTTACCTTGTCGCACTTTCCACATTTATAAATGGTTTCTCCATCGTGCGTAGTTTTTGTGTGTTGCTGTAGATCGTGCATATTACTAAATTTCTTCTTGCAAATGAGGCATTTAAAAGAACAGACACTTTTGGAAGTCTTTAGCTGAAAAATATAAATAATTATCAAAATACACAGTGACTTTTTACAATAAATCCCTGTGGAAAAAGTCTGATAGATTCAAATAAAATTTGTTACCTCATTGTGCTTTTCTTTAGGTTTTTTCTCTTGCATGGCCATCATTATCCTTGACTTGGACCGCTGTACAGGAACAGATTTTTTTCTGGACAACTTAACGTGGTGACTTGATTGCGTTCGCCGTGGTCTATAAATTACAGAGAAATCCGATCCGGTTTTACAGGGAGTTCGTCTAAAAATAAATGGGGACATTCTGTATATATCAGTGGCGGGTCTCTATTTAAAGGGTATGTTTGTTATTCAGAAATAGTGTACACTAATTTACACTTTTTTTACGCTTATTACCACTAAACCTCTTGTGGAAGGTGTATTTTAGGACTAGGTTTGTAGAAAAAGTGTAAAATAGTGCAAAATATTTTAAATAACAATAATTAAAACCTATTCCCACGTAATCGCGTGCCCCTGCGAAATCTTTACCTTTCGAGCATATACCTACTAGAGGCAGCCCTGTCGCTCGGCAATGCAAACAAGCGTGCGAGAGGGAAACAAAAATTGCTCACTAACCTTTCCTTTTCTTGCTCTAACGTGCTGATTTGTGGACGAAGATAAGCCGACCAATCAGCAGGCAGGGCGGGGCATATACCCGTGCCCCCGACCAATCACCAAGACAGAAAGGTAATTGAGATTGAGCGATTTTTCTTTCTCTCTCACCCGCTTGTTCGCACTGCCGAGCGGCAGAACTACCTCTAGTGGGTATATCCTGGAAAGTTAATACACCTCCAAGCGGTGTTGCCAGATTGTGCACAATTACCCTACCTTAGGGAAAACGTAATTTGGCAACGTTAAAGAAATTAACAAAATTTGCCTTATGCATTACAGTGGCAAATTGGCTATAAACTAGTATTTATTATTTATTATTACATTCGTTCATCGCTGATCCAGGTAACACTAGTTCCTGTCGCAACTTCTGCAAATGGCACGTTTCTTCGGATTTTTCTGAGAAATACGGTTCCAATCCATAAAGCTTTTGAGCTGTCTTTCGATTTCGAGCAGAGTTCTTGAAAGTCACTAAAATAGTTTAGTTTTTCCATGCATGTCTGGCATATTATCGGTGGAATAGGGTCATTTGGACTTAGCTAGAATTGATTTTTTTTAAACAAAGACTTTTAAGAACAGAACAGAAGATCTTTCATAGGTAATTTTATGAATGATAATCGACACCAGTGTGCGGCTATTATACAATATAAAGGCAAAAGAGATAGATTAAAAAGTGGGGTTAAGCACTGGGTACAAGTGCTACAAGTGACTTTCAGCATAGCCATGTTGATTAACGAAGGACGTCATATATAAGCAGTAAGGTATTTTTAGCGACTAACTACAACCTACCATAGTTAAAAAATAACGTAACCAGAACGTTTTCGCGTTTTATACTAAGCTAAGGTATGGGGATCTATGACGTCGACGTATTGCGTCATAAGTTTTTATTAAAGCTTAGACAACTCAACCTGTATGTATGCTGTGGTTACATATAGTAATTGTGACATCGCCGTTGTTTTTCTGGGTTCACCAGAAAAACAATGGGATTATGTTTAGTTTTGCGACGATTTCATTGTAACTTGTTTTGACGTAGCAATTTACCCCACTCACTAAACCACGACTTACCAAGACTAATTATGTATAAATAGTAATTTGTAATTAGTCGAAAAAATACCTTTTTTTGTTAGTTTGAACCAATAATAATAAAGAACGTTTTTTTTAATAAATTACCATTTAAGTAAAAAAAATGTTTTTTAGGAATATAAACATAGATTTAAACTTTTGTGACACAAAATTAAAATAATTTGGATACCTTTCTTAATGTAACATTCCAAAAGTATGATTTATGAAATTTGGTAATTTTTCGAAAAGTATTTTGCAGCTGATCTACGGCAGTGGCGTATACTTGGGGGCCGGGGGCCCCCCCCCTTTTTGAAACACATTAAATAATTTTGAGAGGACATTTAATTTTTGCTATTTTTACGCCATTTGAAAAAAATTTTTTTGGGGAAAAAAATGACCGATGAAAATAATTTTTTGGAAAATAAAGATAACAACCTATTTATCTAATTTTATTGTAGCTATTTATATATTTGGAAATGTACACTTACCTTTAAATTTAAACAACTTTCTATTTTATCTGTAACATTACCAAAGCTATATTTTTGAAATAAATGTATTAGTGGTCTTGCTTCACAGTCTGTATTTTCGTACAAACAAAACCGGCAGATTCTTGCAGGCATGGCCATCACCTGCTTGTTAATTTGACCAACTTTTTGTGGTTCCAACATTTTTTACTAATTTTACTAATTCGTTATTTTCAAAAAGCGCCAGAACGTGACATTTTGTTTTAGAAGTGTCAAAAAAAGTAAACATTTTACCTGTTTGCAAAACGCCTTATGCAGGTGAAGACTAAAGACATTGTGATACCTTAATCCATGTTTTATCATGGAACTCATTGTAGATTACCTTGTGAATACGGAATATTTTCCAAGCTGTGTTGTTTTGTTTTTGAACTTATCTACCAAATTTGGCACACTTTTATATTTTTAAATTTGACATATTTGACACTAACCAAACAACTTTTAGCTCCTTCCGGTTTTACCGGAAATAGACACTACTTTTTATTTTGGTAATTGTCTTAAAAATTACGAAATCGCCGATTTTGGCCAATATTCGTATACGAGTTCTTTTTGGGGTGCTAATCACGCATCTGAAAACCTAAAAATTTTTAGTCGGAAACGTTTCGTTTTCGAGATACCCATCATCATACTTGAAAATCGAATAACTCCATTTTCACTAGTCCTCCTTCTTGATTTTCAAACTAAATTGACAACCTATATTTTATAAAGACCTTCTAAAAACTTGTTTTCAAATTTATTTCTGCAATTTTCGAGTATTAAATGAAAAAGGGAATTTTTATAATTAAAGCTGCACATCGTGGAAATTTTTCATTTTGAAAATTTAACTTATTTAATTCAATTAACATAAGCAAATTTTATGAGCATTATTTGATTGATTTTTTTAATATTTAAAATTAAACCAGAGGTCATAGTAACTTCCGAGTAAACTCAACAAGATCTTTCTGACATGATCCGCCACAAAACTATAAAACATATTTACAATTATATTTAGGGAGAAAACCCTAGAGATGGCAACACTGCTACAATTATGAGATCGTCTACGGTAGGTATAAAATTATTGTCAGTGCCCCCTTTCGAAGGGTAGCTGAAATATTATTTTATTAGTATCTAGCGTTGGGTGATCAAACTATCAAGTGAAAAACAGATTTCTGTATCTATAATATTTATTTTAAACATACTATATGGAAAGCAGTATTGATAATCTATGAAACTCAGACCGTCTTTATTTTTCTTTACGTCATAGTATATCTATCTCATAAAAATGTTCTTGTTTTCAGGACTGCCGTGTAGGAAAAACCAAAATAAGACCTAAATTTTATAATGCGAGTTTATAAAGTTCCTAAAAATTCAAGAAAATAGTCTAACGACGACCTAAAAATTTATTATTTAATAAAAACGCATTGATAATGTTATTTTTGAAAAAAAAATATTTTCAGTAAAAATTGTTGTATTAAACGATACCATAACATCATACTAGTTGACTAGAAAATTACTTTTATGATTTGTGACTATTTAGAACCTTAATGAGAATTTGTGGGAAAAGGGTTTTCACTAGTAACAAGTTTTATTTTAAAAGGTTAGGCGTGTTAAATTCATCAGATGGTTTAGCGCTGAAATCTATCGTGACGTCACACTAGATTACCGCTAGTTTTATCCTTGTCCATATACTACTAAAACAACGGCCATCTTTCTTTAGCGCTTTTCCATCAATTAATTTAAAAACGGCTTGATGAAACAGCGATTAGTGCGCACGATTCATCGATGAATTTAACAACACCGCCGTTGGCCATGGTATCTGATTTTTTTGGAGCAGTGGTATAAATTTTACACTATTTTCAATTTAAATTGGCTTCAGTAAAGTAACAATCCTTTTTTTACATGCAAGAAAAGCAAATACCTACCCTATGTGTAATACAAAAAAATTCTTTAAAAAAGTATAAATTTATTTAAACAATTACATTACCATATTATATTACATGGTTTATGAAAAGTGACCTAAAAACTATTTACATAAAAAAGACTTGTATATCTGTATTTTATGAAAAATTTCTTGTAACTTTTAAAATCATTTCTATAGCTTTCTGGCATTCTTCAGTAGTGTTGTTTGTAAGTTCCATGTCCCACATATCAAAATCATCTAAGTCGCATTCAGAAGTGACATCATCCACCTCCTAAAAAAGACAACTTAATATTTAGATAATGGAGGCTAATATCATACAATATCTTTTTGTAAGAAAAAAATAATGAAAGTATTAAATTTAAAGTAATTAAGATAAAAAAATACCTGTGGTAAAAATCCAACCTCTAGCCCTTCTAACATTAATATCAGCCAATATTCTTATGGTTTTTAAAGTGGGGTAATTTTCTTTAAACCACTTTATATCAGTTTTTCTTCTAATATCGCTGACTATCCAGATTTTCTTGCATGTAGCTAAAACCAACAATATTTTAAAATACTGAGGCATTTATCTTATATGAAATTAGGTGGATAGTGTCTTAATATAACATTGATTTACCTTCTTTACAAGCAGCCCTACAAAAATACCCCGGATCTTGTCTTCTTACTTCATCGCTCCATTCTATCATGTCTTGTCTGTATTTTTCTTTATAGGGTCCACTGCTCATTAATTCTGCCCAATCTAGATTGTGATTTTCAGCATAAAGTTTTTTAAGGGGGCCAGAAATTTGTATTATATTGCAGTTTTCGTCACCCAGTCTAAAAAAAAATATTCTAGTGTTACCACTTTTAATTTTGTGTTTTATTTATTTCGTGGTAAGTTACTAAGATAAGTTTACTTTTAAAGATTCCATAGTGAAGTAATTGCAAGAAATATCCTCAGCATAAGTAAAAACTTACATTGCTTTAAGTTTTCCACAAATATAATCTTTCCCAGATTTTCTTTTTCCACTGAAGAGCAGAATAAGTTCGGGACCCTCCATTTCTATTTAAGTAGACGTTAACATAACTAATGTTAGAGAATTTACATTACAAAGAAAGTTTTAACAATTTCTTTTAAGTTTATTTACATTTTGACCCCATTTGCCTACATTTGACCAACGTTAACCTAACCACGAAATTCAAATTTTGAATCTGTCACTGGGTTAAATTGGAAAAGTTCGTTTAAGGCGTTTGGGTATATACCTATCTCCGGCGACTTATCAGCATTACGAACAAGAGAGAAAGGGATCGGACTTATTGGCTCTTTCCCTTTCGCACGCTAGTTTGTAAGGCAAGGTTGCCTCTAGAAGGTGTATGCTCGAAGACGCCGATGTTGGGATTTTTAGGTTTGGTTATTTCGACAAAATTTTTCTGGCGCTGCTGCTGGATCAGTGCCAGCTTAGGATCACCGTCTCAGGCTTAGCTAGAGATCAAGAGACCCCTCTTTGCAGAATACATCCAGGTCCTTGGAAATGCAGCACAACAAATGAGGATTTCTGCCAGAGCCTCCAACTCTTTTTAACTGGATGCGTGTGTGAGACAAAGAGTCACTCAAATTCGAGTGTTGAAAACAAACTCGCGGTAAATCTAGATGGCAAGGTAAGATCTCCCTTGATTTTTTGGAGCTAAAAACACGATTTTGTGGCACCTCAGTGGTCCATTGCGATGAAACTTTGAAGCCTCCAAACCACACGATACATTTTGACGATCAAAACCTTAGACTTTGCTTGTCTGATCAAAATGGGAAAATATAGTGGTGCCATTTCCTAAAAGTTAACCTTCGAACATATACCTTCTAGAGGCAGCCTTGCCTTGTAAGTATTGAACTAAAAAAAAAACAACTTTCTTAAGAATATTTATTAAATTATCACTTAAAATTTAAATCAATATTACAGTATACCTATTTTTAAAATAAATAGCCCTACAAACACTATCTATAAAAAAGAAACATGTACATTCTTGCTAATAATACATACAATAGGCAATTGCAAATATGGATGCGTATAATTGATTATTTGATTTGTCTATCTTTAAACAGTGATTTTAAAAATCCAATCTCGACGAAATGTATAGACTTTAATTTATACAGGGTCTGTAGAGATTAGCTTCTTAAATTCTCTTAATTACTCTTTTATTCCAGATCTTTAGCTGGTAGTCAATATGCCTACCTTTTCTTTACCCTGTATATCCACAACTATTCGAAGAATACAAATCCAAACAAACCCTGTATTATAATGACATTAAGTCACATCAATTGACAGCGCATAACATAAAATTTCGCGACATTTCACCCAATTCCGTTCAACCATAGACATATCCACGAATACGTGAAAAATTACGTTAATATCTTTACAGCTATCTAGTTGGTTGCACACTGCACTCTCTGTCCAGGCCCATGCATCTCGTCGTCTTCATCATACCCCTTCTACCGGGTGCCCCCCCCTTTGCTTCTTGTTCTGGGTCAAAGTCCTCTAGGATACATTCTTCGGCGGTATCAGGAATCATAACTTCCTCGCGCGGAGGTAGAGAATTTTCCAATTGTGGAATGACTTCTGGAGGAATGGTCTTGGGGAACTGGACCCAGAATTGAACGATGAGACGTCCCTTTTCGAATGGGTTCTTATATCTTGGCATACCTGGAAGAGAAAGAATTGTTAGATATTACTAATATTAAATGGGACAAGTGTGTCAAAACAACAAAACAAATTAAAAAAACCCCCAGTTAAAAATTAAAAAAAAAATTGGCAACAGCGCTACCCAGAAGTTTTGTGCGTGGAGTCAAGTCAGTCGTTTTAATGTTTTTAAATCGGGAAAATATGCCGATATGTTATTAATTTACTGCAAGGCAAACCAAAATTCTAATCTAGCAGCTTAAAGTTACCGTGAAGATTTACACGACGGCCACATCAATTTAGGACCACCATAGTGCAGGTGTTCCAAAGAGGTTTGAAAACGGGATGTGTGCCCGGGAAAATTACATAGAGAACATACATCAAAGAGCATTGGATTGTAAAATTATTGAGGAACACATATCAGATCATTTTCTTCAAGAACTTACAATTTACAACAATGTAACCGACAAATCCAAGCTTCCAAAAACCCCCTTTCAAGTGCTTTCAGAAAACAACTTAAATAATCTAAAAGGGAAATTTTTAAAAAAGGAATCGTGGATCGATATGCTAGAAACAAAAAAAAAATGACAAATTCGACCTTTTTAAAAACCCTTTTTGTGGCACTTCAACAACACCTGCCCCGAACGAAAACTTACTCCAAAAAAAAGCAACACCCCACTGAATGACAACAGATATTACAAAAAAAAAACATCGAGTCAACGACGCCTACTATCTTGCTAAACAGACAAACAATAATGACATCTGGCAATATTATAGAGAGAAAAAAAAGGAATACAAAAAACTGATCAATGAGACACAAATAAATTTCAACAAAAACCAAATTGAGACATCTACAAACCAATCTAAGGAAATATGGAATATTGTAAATTCAGAACTTGGTAGAAAACGTCAGAAAAAACCAATACAATTATTAGTTGATGGAAGCAGACTAACTGAGAACAAGAAGATTGGGAGACTTTTGGAGAATACTTCACAACAAACCCCATTAAACCTGATTATGTCTTCCCCATCACAAAGGAGATTAATTGTGAAAGTGGCGAATTGCACCCCCGTCGGAGTATGAGATGAACATTGGGGCTGCACAGGGATCTATTCTTGCCCCACTACTGTTTATTCTATTCGTAAATGATTTGAAAAAGCCTGGACTAACCATAAAATTTGCAGACGAAAAGTCAGCTGTAATATCGGGGAAAAGACGGCCCGAAGCACTACAAAAAATAAAAAAGGTATGTGATGCAATGAATCAATGGTGTTTCTTCAACCAACTAATACTTAAAAGGAAAAAAAGGTTCATGTTCACTTCTACAAGCCCCCCCCAAGGGTTCAACTCGATAGGTTGAGTCAACATCAATTCGGGAACTTATTTAGACTCTAAGCTTTCATGGGAGCCCCAATTTTGATCATGTATGTTCAAAAATCGCTCAGGCCTATTTTGCACTTCAAAAAAATTTAAAGCAATCAGTTCCTTTTTCCACACAAATAACTTCCTATTATACCTTAGCTTACCCACATCTAAGTTACAACATTATACCACAGTTTATACCGCTTTTAAAAATCAGTTATTTAACTCTGTTAATTTGAATGAAGCCGAATTTGTTTTTTTTTATTTTTCCCCCCAATTTCCCCCGCACGCCCCCATTTAAAAAAAGTTGTGAATAAATCGCAAGCTGGAGCTCGACAGGGCCGTACTGGAATTAATTTAATCAAATTAATAAATTAAATGATATGGCAACTTGAATAGAATTGGTAAAAAAAGAACCCTAGGAAACCTAATTAAGAATGATCAGTTATTTACACATAATTGGATAGCGGGGAGGCAGGTGGTTTAAAAAAAGGGGAAAAAAAATTTCATAAAATGTTTAAAATTTAAAAAAAATTTTTTTTAAAAACCGGTTCAGCCGCCCTTAAAAAAAACCATTAAAGGCTCGGCTACCTCAAGATAAATAAATGTTGATGTTAAAGAACATAGAACGAATATACATAATTGATTTATTATTCTTGTAGGTAGCCATTTCAATAAGTAAAAGTCATTTTAAAAAAAAATTATAAGTATATTTAACAAAAATATATAATATGGTCAAGTGACCAAGAAAAAAAATTTTTTGAGTACAAAAATCGAGGTCATACAAAATTTAAATAATAGGCCACTTTTACGGGCCGGGAAAATGAAAAATAATGAATTTTTTGACTCATACCGAGAAAACCCAAAAACAAGCCAAGAATGAACATTACAGTACAGTATAAGATTTAAAAATGTTAAAGTAGCCCATTATCACACATATAAAAGAATCACCATCCAGTAAATAGCTAAATAAAAAACCCAAAGTCATAAAATATAATTCTTAGGCCTACGTACACACAAGACATAGAGGAAACAAAATTTTCCCTTTTCAGGGGGTTTTAAAGAACCCCTTTTTTGGGGAAAGTTAAATTAACTACCTCAGTAAAATGAAATGAATACCAAATACATTTCTAGAACCACTGGATAGAAATTACTACAATGGTAAAAAAAGTCTGTTTTTGACAGACTGAATACTGATTCAGGATCTAGTTTTAAAAAAAAAAAAAAAATTAAATTTTTAAAAAATTACATATCTATTTTCTTGCCACTTTTATTCTTGTTTGAATTTAAAAGTATGGTTATATTCCCTTTTCACTTATAAATAATTGGCCTATAAATGTCAAGAATATTAAGTTTTTGTAATTTTTTTTTTTTGGGTGAAAAAAAAATCTCTGTTTAAAAATTTTAAAGTGTAAAATATTCTTGTTCTGGTAAACAAAGATGCAAAATAAGTTTTGGGGGAATTTTTACAAGGATGTTGGAAAGGCAGTTCAAAAATTTTTTTTCCCCCTTTTTTTTTGTGCCAACATTTGGCAAAATCATTAAAATGGCGGACAAATAGACCTTCGCGGGATCCAAAAAACTCAAAGAGAGTTTGATTTTTGGGACCCAAGGTTGCCAAACAAATCCTTTGCAGCATTCTGGTATGCTCTAAAATTTGTATAAAAGCTAAAATATCCTAAAGCTGGATTGGCTTTCTTGTAACTTTTGCAGACAAAACAACGCACAACCATGGTTTTTAAAAAAAAAACCCCGAAAAAACTAGTCATTTTTTTACAAATTAATTGTCAATAAATCCAACACACTTAAACAAATCACTTGAAATCACCGAAAAATAAGAACGCTTGCAACCCCAAACAATTCAATACACCAGCTAACCACGATCAAAAATAAATAAAAAAACCGATAGACCACCCCCGACTCGTGCGTTCACTTTCTGCTTCAATCAGGTGCGGCATCTGTTCATCTCTCTCTGTTGTGGTAAAACTGTCGTAACAGAAAAAAACAAAACTAAACCGGATTGGTTATTATAAATAAAGAAATCATCCTCATATCACTTGGCAGGTTGAGCATGCCCAGAATATGAGGAAAGTGTTCCTATTGGTTGAATTCTATTTTTTTAAAAAAAGGTGGAGAGTTAAATAACTGATTCGTTGTACGGTATAAACTGTGATTATACTATGGGGCCGGGTTAAAAAATAGCGAGGTTTGTCGCTAAAAAAAAGTCTGCTGAGATTAATGTTCGGACTTAAACCTATAGAAACATGCAGAGAAACATTTAAGAAGTTTTAAAACCCACTGTTACATCAATTTATATCCTAAGATGTTCAACATACGTCTTTAAAATCGGGGGGGGTTTAGAGAAAATAGAGATAATCATGGATACCCGACTAGAAATTCCAGAAACCTTGTGTTCCCACAACATACCACAACACTAGATGAAAAAAACCCCCTATTACGCCTGTGGAATTTTCAACAAGCTACCAAATCAAATCAAAGAAGCTACGTCGATTGGTATTTTTGAAAAAAAAATTTAAACACCCCTTTTAAATAAAACAACTTCTATTCCCCCCAAGGAACTTGGGGCCCCCAAGACATGTGATCTAAACATTCCCCAAATTTTTTTTAATTTTATATGCCTATTTCTTTATTTTTTTTTTTTTTTTATATATATTATTTTATTTTTAAGGGGCTAAATAACTGAAATTGTTATACATATACTTTGGTTTTTTTTTTAAATTTCCCATATATAACTTGTTTTTAACTATATTTTAAGTTAGACCTAGGAAAATTACTTTTAAAAACTTTTTTAACATTATACGATTTTTTAGTGAATAAAGAGAGTTTGAGTTTGAGAACCTGAAAAAAAATGTGGGGGAAGGGGGGGAAAAAATTGTCGAAATTTTTGGGAAAAAAAACCCCCGGGAGTAATGAAGTCATTAGGCCGCGAAGTAAACCTCTCACATACCTCGGCTTACAGGAAAATCAACTTTATTCCTACCACCAACGTGTACAGGCTAAATGTACCTGAATCTTTTTGGGGGCTGAATTAATTATGCAGTGAAGGAGAGTGGTAAAATTATGGGAAAACTGGGTTCGTCGAAGTGAGGCTTAGGTAGAAACTAGAGGATGACATTTGGAGCAACTTATTTAAATATTGAATTGAGGTGTCCGTTACTTTGTGATAGTTCATTTTTAACTTAAAAGGGGAAACAGTTTTTACTTTTTTTTCTATCACTTTTATTAATTAATTTATAAAAAAGGGTCAGTTTCGTAGTACTACTACATTATCAAACTGAAAGTTTTAAACTGAATCTTTCAAACCCAACTTATATGTCTTAAATTACTATAATAAAGGGCATAGAGTGGGGAATTCCAAGAGCGGTATGGTCATTTAATAAGTTTATTGAAGGGTTTTTATGGTACTTAAATATTTAATCGATTCTAAAATATTGAGTTTTTTTTTTTTTGGCGCGTAATGTAATATTTTTAATTTACTTTTCATCTGGAAAAGAGTGTCCTGATTCTATAAAATGGTTTGCAAAATTTGAATTATGTTTTTTTAATAAAAATGATGACCTATGTTCCTTTTTTCTAGTTATGTTTCTGCCAGTTTGTTCAATATATAGGCCTTATCACAATTTAATCTATAAACTCCTGATTTTTTTAACGGAGGGGTTTTTTCTTTACATTAAAAATAATTGGGATAGTTTTTTTGATGGGGGGAAAGGAACTTGAATATTGTTTTTTGTTAATATATGGGCTATTTTATCTGAAATTGTTCCAAAATATGTTAATGTAGTGTATTTTTTATCTTGTTTTGTTTTTATGAGTGGGTATATTTGATGTGTTGTGTTTTGTTTACGTTTTTTATTCACTAGTCTGTCAATCAGTTGAGAATAGTGGTAGATGATATACTTGTCTGTTTTACGGGTAACGATAATGATTTGAAAGATACATTAAATCAACTGAACAACCTATATAGTAAAGTAAAATTTACAATGGAAAAAGAAGTAAATAACCGAATAAATTTTCTAGATATTTCTATTTCAAAAGACAACAATACCTTTGATATTTTTAGAAAACCAACATACACCGATACAACCATACCAAACAATTCATCACATCCATTTTCACATAAACTTGCCGCCTACAGATCTATGATACATAGAGCATTCTCCATTCCCTTAGATTATAACAGTCTCACGAAAGAAATTAATACAATAAACAAATTGCAAAAACAACGGTTATAGTTCTCAACTGATTGACAGACTAGTGAATAAAAAACGTAAACAAAACACAACACATCAAATATACCCACTCATAAAAACAAAACAAGATAAAAATACACTACATTAATATATTTTGGAACAATTTCAGATAAAATAGCCCATATATTAACAAGAAACAATATTCGTTGTTAGACCATCATATAAACTATCCCAATTATTTTTTAAAAAAGAAAAAATCCGTCCGCTTAAAAAATCAGGAGTTTATAGATTAAATTGTGATGAATGTAATAGCCTATATATTGGACAAACTGGCAGAAACTTTATAACTAGATATAAGGAACATAGGTCATCATTTTTATTAAAGAAACATAATTCAAATTTTGCAAACCATTTTATAGAATCAGGACACTCTTTTCCAGATGAAAGTAAATTAAAAATATTACATTACGCGCCAAAAAGCAAAAAACTCAATATTTTAGAATCGATTGAAATATTTAAGTACCATAAAAACTCTTCAAAAACTTAAAATGACCCGATCTTGGAATTCCCCACTCTATGCCGCTTTATTATAGTAATTTAAGATATATAAGTTGGGTTTGTTTAGATTGTAGTTTAAAACTTTCAGTTTGATAATGTAGTAGTACTACGAAACTGCAGTCACTGTTTTATAAATTAATTAATATAGTGATAGTAAACAAAGTAAAAACTGTGTTCTCATTTACTAGTTCAACTTATTTAAACTTAAATGTAGCTAGTTGTATCTTTTTTTTTGTATAATTAGAGACTTTCTATTCTTCAAGCAAAATAAAAAAGTGCTGTTTTAAAACATAATAATTTGTGTTCTTAAAATGGATATTCAGCCTAATTTTGTGGTAAGTGCAGTTATTTTTTAATTACAAATAAAAACCCCAAATAAAGTAGAAAAAAAACGTTATAAGCCAAACAATAATGTTTTGATTTTTACCTAAATTTAATTTCAAATTAAATATTAAAAGAAATTTTAAAGATTAATTTTTATTATTTTTTATTTTTTTTGAAGTTTTTGCAGCTCTTATGTACCAGGCACCACTAGGTAAATAAACATCTCTTTAAAAAAAGGGGAAATATGTAAAAACTTGCAAAAAACGTTAGACGTTCGATTCGATATGATGAAGTGGGTGCAGTGTTGCCAATTTATTTAAACTTTGAGAAACCACATTTCGAAAACAATTAACTTTTGACCCATGTGTTTTTGGCTTTTTTGGCTTGTTTTGAGCTCCACTATCGCCCATAAAATCGTGAGCATCATACTTTTTACATCCTGTATGTACATTACAAAAATAAAACATTTAAAAAACTGAAATCGAAACTTTAATTGTATATAATCATTTAATGCACTTCTTACCTTCATTCAAAATGCATTTCACATCACCATGCTTGATGACTTCACCAGGTAGCTGTGTTATGACTAAATCCCTATCGTCTAGTGTCCTAATTACTTTCTGGAATCCGCACAGAGCCTCTACCAGTTGAATTTCCAGTCTTAAAATAAGATCACTGCCGTTTCTTTTGTATACTGGGTGTTCCTTTTCGTCGAGGACGATTATAATATCACCTGGTTCGAGTTCTGGCTCCTGGTCACCTGTAAAAGAACAAGTTAAAATTAATTTTTGCAAGAAAAATATTATAGTTAATGTAAATTTTTTATTTTTGCTATAATTTTATATAAATCACAATAAACAAACCTTCAAGCAAAATTTTTTAGAAAAACTTTTAGATTTATCTTGACTCACTTACCTTCACCATTGAACACAATCTTCTGACCGTCAACCATGCCTTTGTCTATGTGAACCTCCAAAATCTTCCTGTCACGTACTACTTTTTTACCCAGACACTGCTTGCAACGATCCTTCGGATTGATCCTTTCTCCCTGCCCTCTGCAATCCGGACAGACGCTTTGAATCTGCTGCAGCATTCCAGGTCCCAACTGCTGTACCTGCACCTGCATTCCGTACCTCTACAAGTAGGACACTGTTCGACAGCACCCTTCTTGCCACCACGTCCTTCGCATTTATCACAGATCACATTCTTTTGAAGAGCCAGTTTTCTAACTGTACCCTTGTAGAGTTCTTCTAGAGAAATGGTCAACTGGTGCACTACATCCTTACCTGAAAATAATATAATAAAAATAAATTTAAAAAAGGACAAAAGTGGTGATAAAAATTTTATTTTCTAAATACATATTTAAATAAATAAAGTCAATACTCACCTCTTCTTTCCCTTCTTCTACCCCTACCACCACCAAAACCACCTCCAAAGAACATGTCAAACAGATCCATTGCACTTGAGAAGCCTCCACTTACACCTCCCTCCTTCAGGGCTTGTTCACCACCTTGGTCATAAATGGCCTTTTTTTCAGGATCCGAAAGAACTTCATACGCTTGAGATATCTGCTTGAATTTCTCCCCTCATTGGGGTTTTTGTCGGGGTGATATTTTAGGGCGAGTTTACGGTAAGCTTTTTTAGGTCGTCTGCGGAGCAACCCGGCTTGACGCCCAAGATGTCGTAGAATTTTGTTTCTTTCACCATCTTTCCGAATTCTATGAAATAAATTAATTCAATTTACTAATTAGTGTGTTTTAAAATGTACTTTCTACAAATTAGAAAAATATAATGAGTCAGAGCTTTGATTGTATTTCCAGTATTCTAAGAGAATGGTAACGTTTTGTCGAATTTTTAGACAGTACATTAAAGATCCGAAAAATCAGATCCAGTCAAAATCTCAAGACTGATTATATTGAGACATGCAGTGTATTGATTTCCTTGAGTCGAAAACCATATGTTTTTATTAAGGACTGATTTGATAGGAAAACATGATTCATTTTTTTCAAGACAAATCATAATTTAGTAATTATGGGAGTATTTGGTATAAACCCCTGTAAATTGTCTAAGCAGAGCATATCGCTTTTAAAATAATACTTCCTATTTCAGTGACTGGCAATAGTTCCCTTTTCCTACAGTATTTGTCATGGCAACTGGTCAAGATTATATCAAACAGTTAATATATTCGGTAACTGAATATAGGCTTTCAACTGAATATCTTTTCAAAATTTTTTGATAATGGCTTTAAACCTGCCTCTTACAAGGGTTTAGAAATAAACGAGTTGAAATCCCCCATTTTTATGCATTAAAATAAATGGGTCCGATTACATTAAGATTCTTGAGGGCTCCATATTAGGTACAAAAATTTTATTAAATTTTTACGTTGTTTTGAATTGAAGTTGAAAATTTACTTTTATTTGTAATTATTTATGTTGTCCGCTAGTTTTTTAATATTTGTCTGTTTTACAAATCCATTGAACGTTTTATTTTATTTTTTTTTTACTATAAGTACTGTATATTAATTTACCTGCCGCTGATAGATTTTATTAATAAATGATAATTATGTCTCATTTTACTATTAAAAAAAATTTTACGCTAGCCCATAATTTATAATGCATTTATAGATTAGTTTTATTTGGGGCTTTTTTATGGAAAGGCAAAAAAGGAGTTTGAAGGAAGCACGGATTTACCATCACGAGAGTTATCGCTATATAAAAATGGCCCAAATTGAAAATTTTCACAAATATGATGAGAACAAAAAAGGCGAATTTTACCCATCTCCTTTATGTAATTTTTAAGTGTTACAACAGGTTGAACTGTAATTTTTTTTTAAATGTAAACAATTTTATTGAAGGGTGTCTTATGTTGGGTATAGTCAAGCAAAATACTGCCTCAAATTAAAAAAAAAATCCTTTTGAAGTTTTTAAGTTATATATGCTTATAGAAAAGTTTTGCCCTATTTTCACGTGAAAGCTTTTCACCAAGAGTGGAAAATCCCAAGGACATACAATATCCAAATATAAGAAATGAGACCTACCAGTCATTTATACAATAAAGTAAATACAAAAAACCTATCTCTATGTTAATATATTTT
Organism: Listronotus oregonensis; assembly: GCA_019359885.1. NCBI lineage: Eukaryota > Metazoa > Arthropoda > Insecta > Coleoptera > Curculionidae > Listronotus > Listronotus oregonensis. The sequence continues at coordinate 85,790 of JAHBCN010003434.1, read as the reverse complement.
TATGTTATTGAGATAATACTAGATAAAACACTTAATTATGGCTGATTTAAAATAATTATAATTTTGCTTTGATTTAAATAACTAGAAAATACCTTTTTTTGCTCCCAAGGCCCTAAGCGAAATAAATTAAAATAAAAATTTAATTTACCATAATTTAGTTACAGAAATTAAATAGAAAATAAAGCCAGATTTTAGATTTTTAGACTTAGGCCATCATAGGTATATTACAATAACATGAGTCTCAAAATTTACAATTTAACGAGGAAAACCTAACCAGCACAAACCAGAAACTAAGCAGAACTAGGTGATAGTTTGGAACTTGTTGTTTGTTAGTTCTGGTTAGTTTCTCCTATAAAAAAAATATAATAATTATTATTATTATTGATGCCCCTGCACAATCAAACACCAGCAACATTTACATGAAACTAGTGAACATACTCTTTTCTTAACAAAGTAATACAATTTTAGCTCTTAGAATGTGAATTGTTCATGACCCTTTCTATCTCCCCCCTCTCGTAAAAAAAGACCCCAATTTTCAGATTAAAAAACATTTTACCCTTTTTTAAATACAAATAAAACTTGGGTAAAATTTTACTTTACGGACACCACGCCGATTTTTATAAAATTTTGCATACAGGCGTTTTTTGGGGCGCTGATCACGAATCCACAATTTGTTTTTCCCTGCAACCTGTGATTTTTGAGTTATTAGGCCTCTAATGGACAAAAATGACATTTCAAATTTCCTTTTAAACTGATCATTGGACATCTTTGGGCAAATGTACACAATAGTTTGCCTATTTTTAGTAAAAAAACACCTCAAATAAATCCAGTTTTTTATATCTGCACAACTTAATTATGAATCAAGCAACCAGTTATACATCATATATCTTCTTACAATGTACAGAAAGTGGATTCATTTGAGATAATTTTTACTTAAAATAGACAATAAGTTATTATAAATTTTAGTGTATTCGTTTAATATATAAGTGCATAATAAGTGTATGATCCCATACAGGAAAAATTTTGAGGTTTAATTCACTTGGAGGCCTCATAACTCAAAAACCAGAGGTTTTTGAGTTATGCAAAATTTTATAAAAATCGGCGTGGTGTCCGTAAAGTAATATTTTACCAAAACATTCATTAATCTGTAAAAAAAAGTTAAAAGTTGGATAGGTATAAATGTAAATAAGTTCAAGTACCTATAGCCACTCAATAAATAAATTAATCAACACAAAGATCAAAATAATTTTGTGTATATATATGAACTTGTGTTCATGAATCAGCAAATATAGATGTATTTTCTTTTGCCCATTAGCTTTAAACTTAGAAGTTTGAAGCAAGGTTTTGATTACAGTTATATACTTTTAATTCCTCAACAATGTGGAAGTGCAAGAAGCCACCCAAATGAATAAAAAAATAGCAATAATTTTACAAGCCACACCACAACCCTTCTGTACCGTTACATAAACAATATTATTCCCATAAACATACACGTTTAGTTGTGTTACACACACCATTTCATTACCTTTCATTTAAATCGTGGAGAAGAAAGCCTAGTAAAAAACATGCTTTAAAAAAAATGGAGATGATTTAACTTACCTCAGAAATAAATCAATACTTCTGGAACTAGAAAAGCAACACTTAAAAGCTCTTCGTCTAAAACTTTCGCTGTGAACTACACTAAACTGCGTCTAAAATAAAACTGCTATTCCTTCTAGAGCTTTTTGAAGAAGAAACAGCGTTTTCGATTCTGGAATATTCTGACAAAGGCTAGTGACGGGCCTTTTCAACTTTGGACGTCAACGAGTGGGAGAAAGATCAATACATAAGCGACAAGGACAGAAGATTTCTGGAACTTTCTGTACGATTTTCTTATGTACTTGGGCATAAGGTTTATTTTAAAATCAGCGAAAGATTTGCTTGTTCGATATTGCAATTTTGGTTACCACGTGGCTGTCATGAAGTCGTGACGTAGAAATAAATAAAAAAAATATTGTCAACATTTTTGAGAGGTGCCATCTTGTAGCGGGTAGCGATACTGTATTTAAAAAGTTGCTAGTTTCCTTATTACTGAAATTTAATTTTGGAAGAAATCAAGGAGGAAGAAATTTGGCCAAACATTTAATGAAATAAAATATTCTGGCTTCTTGTTGCCTAACAAAATATCTTGAAAAGTGTGTAGAATTCGTTGTCAAATAAGATAATTTATTAACAACGACGAATCTAATTTTCCTGGCTTCATGGAGCAGTTGTCTTTTTATTTTTAGGAAAAAAATGAATATTTTTATGTAGGTTCTTGTATCACAGCAAAATTTATAAATTGGTTTAAAATCAAATATTCAAAATATTTCCGAAACTGCATACTACATCATGGATATAAATATCTTCGAGCACCAATCAGCATGTTGTAAGAGCTAGAGGCAAAGGTTATACGAAGCCTGTCACAGGTCTCTAAAAAGGAGTAGAATACCAATGAATAAAAATCTTTCTTTTATTTCTTGTAGAATACTGACTCCTATAAGCGTCTATGTAATAAAAATGGTACACCCATGCGTAAAAATCCTTGTATGTTTCTCTACCCATAAGTATACCTTTTTTAAAACCTAGTAAGAAGTCTAGTTTTTCTTTATCTGTGGGTTATATCTCAGTTTTTTCTTCTTGGCATGCTTGTTCACCCGACCAAGCGGCAAGGCGCATCCAGTGGTATATGCTCGAAGCCTATAATGTACATTTTTTTTGTTGGCAACACTGATTCAAACTTGAGTATACAAAAATTTGAAAAGGAGCGAAAGGTTAAAAGTTTTATTTTCCGATTAGACTATCAGTAAGCCAGTCCATTTTTAAAAACAAACAATACTCTTGTAAATTCTTCAAAATTTTTAAAAGAAAAAAAATAGAAATGGATCAAAATACAGCAAAGAAATTATTTGTAGAAGGTGGTATTTTTATTCTGTTAGGTGTCCCCGAAGGTACAGAGTTTGGCATAGATTTAAAATCGTGGAATACAGGTGAAAAATTTCGAGGGGTAAAAATGATACCGCCAGGGCTCCACTATGTTTTCTACAGCTCAGTCAGTAATACGGGCGATACAGCACCACGAACAGGATTCTTTCATTATTTCAAAAAATCAGAAGTAGTTGTAAAAAAGTGGGATTTGGATAGAGAAGGGCTTAGTTCTGAAAAAGTCACCGATGATGAGATTGTTCGGTTAAAAGACAATATTAGAGCATTGGATGGATTCCTGGGGCCCTATCCATATGATATATGGGAAAAATGGACATATTTAACATCAAATATATCAGGTAAACTGGAAATTAATAGATATATGTTCCTCTAATCTCCTTTACTGTATGGTTACTAGTTTCTATGTAACAATGTATCGAGGGGTCTCTCAGTGTCTAGAATATCGCAGTGTCTTGTAGTGCTTTGCAGGGTCTTTTACTGATATATGAGTAAGAGGCCCCTTGCAATTTCTAGCATAAAATTAACAAAAAACTTAAAGTTTTTCCATATTTTAGAACAGTTAGCTAAAAAGCTAGTCCCGTTGAGTGGTGAAGTACGTTCAGCACTGGAGCTGGAATCTTGTACCGATGCAAATCGACCTCGAGGTAACAAATCACCCAATGAAGATACACCTGGAACTTCAAGAAGGTCAAGATCATCATTAAACGAATCGGAAGATGTTTTTCTGCCACATTTAAAACCTAAAGAAGGAACAGATTTAAGATTTACAGAATTCCCAGAGAAAACTTATCCAGATGGATCTACTCCTTCTGAGATTACAAAACATTCTTTGGACTCTTCCTATCTTTTTGACCAGGTTGTATCCAGTTATGAGGAGTTAGTATGCTTTTTGTATAAAAATATTCTTTGTCTTGTGAATTTTTAAAATATTTTGACACAGTTATTTTATGTTTTAGGCCTGTTGATCTTTTGGGAGAACTAGAATTTTGCTATATATGTTTTTTGGTTGGCCACAGCTTGGAAGCGTTTGACCAGTGGAAAAAGATTTTTGGTCTATTCTGCTCTTGTGAAGATGCTGTAAAAAACATAGGAGAATGTATGATGCATTCCTTTCAGATGTAGAAATCCAAATTCAAGAGGTACCTGAGGACTTTTTAGCAGATATAGTGTCAAATAATAATTTTGTCTATGTAAAATTAAGAGATCTGTTTAGATTTGTTAAGAGTTCTGATGTTGATGGAAAATTAAAATGTAAAGCAGATAGATTAAGAAAAACTTTAACTGAGAAGTACCAATGGGATTTTAGTCATTTGGAGTCTGAGGATGAAGATGATGCTCCAGTTATTGTAGAATTATAAATAAAGTGAATAAAAAAATATGCAACTTTTTTTTCGAATGAAGCATTCTGTTAATAATGTTAAGCTACTTTCGAAAATTCAACCCTAATAGGATTGATAAATTGAGTCTAAATACAGTGTGCAGCTCTAGGATATTCAAAATTTTTTATTTAAAAAGTTAAACATGGTCCCACACAAAGTAAAATGCATTTCTTTTATATGTTAAATGTGGTGAATGCGCCAGATCAATCCAAAACTTTATTATTTTGTAGTAGTCTGACCTGAATGAAAGGCTGTTAGCTTGTTTATAATAAATAATTGCATTATTTACGAACTATTTTTTTACCATTTAAATACGGTTTTAAAAAGTATCTGTAAAAAAATCTTCTTTTAGTAATGTGTTTATTTTATTTGGGTCACTCTGTGTGATTGTCAAAACAGTAGTTAAGTTTCAAACCAAAGCAACGTCGAGGCTTCAATTATTTTCCCATAAACGGCGCTGCCGGTAACATATGCTCATTTGTTTTTGTCAGATTTTAATATGGCGCCTTATCGCAAGGACACAAGGGAGTGAGTGGAGATGGTTACCATTTTCGTCAGTGTCGAGTTTTACGCGCTGTTAGTATAAGCTAGAGAAAGTGGTTGTTTATATTGTGAAAATTTTATTGTATTTACGCTATTTTCGTGTATTTTCCGATGAAATTGGTGAAGAGGTAACGGTATGGAGCATATTTTAAAGAGGAATAAGCAAAAGTTTTGTAGGCAGGTGTTGGGTTAACCCGCCGTCACTACCAAAACATCACAGATTCAAACGAATTCGGGGTCATAACAGATTGTAATGGTAATTTTCAATAAAGGAGATCATTTAAGGAACAATTATACGACATGCAGGTAATTTATAGCTTGGGTATTTTAGTGTTTTATTGCATATTGTAAATAACCTTTGGCACACTTTATTACTTCTGTTATTTCCTATCAAAGACAAACTTAACCTATTGTGTATTTTGTTTTAGGACAATTGCCGTTTAAAAGGGGGCTCTACGAGGGGGCTGTTGATATGCAGTTACAATGGCAGCAAAGCCTGATCTAACCTCAGCAGCTGGTGTACAAAATGTGGTAGTTTATGTTTCGAATGATAACTTTGCCCAGACCTATGCAGTCGAACAGCAGAATGTGCCCCAACAAAGTAACGTGCACCCACCTGGGTACCCCAACACAAGCCATTCGATGGCCTCCGTGGCCCAAACAAAGAACTTTGGTGAGAAGCAACACATATTCACTTCTAGTGGGCAAGTAATAAACAATAGTGCTCAAGGGGGTTATTTTGCAAATGTGATATCACAAAATGGTTTTCCTTTGAACAATCTCGGCTACCAAAATGGAGCAATTATTAAAAACTGTCCATCAAACGAGGTGTTATCGTGCGAAAGACAACAAGCCGGCTCGGGCCGGCTTGGCAATGTCAAACGGGATGAGTGTGATAATCGAGAACGTTACGCAGAACCTTATGTGACAATTTTAGGACCTGAAGTGTCCACACAAAGTGTTCGATGTGATTCAGTGCGTTCCGAGACTGCAGAATCGAGTTGCAGTAGTCTAAGCTCCGCGGATGAAGGGATGGTAGTAGTGCAAAATCGTTCTCCCGAGATGGTTGTGTACGATCCAAGTGTGAGTGTTCGGCCCGGGGGCGTTGTGTTAGTGGGGCCCCCGCCCTTGCCTCAGCATGCCCAGGGCGATGCGATGGTCGGGGTGGGCCAACCACAGTTCATAACGGTTCCCTACGGCTGGAAGAGACTTCTTAATAACGGAACCATTATTTATATCAGGTAAGCATTGTGTGTGTAGGTCTAGAGCTTTGCAAATTTTTAATGCTTGTAGAAGATAATTATAACAATATAAACTAGATAGATATGTCAACAAGTTGAGAGAGGTTTACATTTTGATTAAACATTATAAAAAACAGTGTTTAGGATTTTTGTAAGTGGTTTCTGAAAGACATTTATTTTACAAGAAAGCAGTTCTATAAAAAAAATTACAGTTTTTAAGGTTTATTCTTCAACATACTTACTTTGTTGCGTATGTATTGTAGTGACTTTTTTAATGTTTTCTTTTAATAAAAACAGTATTTTTCTAATTTTCTCTACAATTATTTTGAATAAAATAAAGAATTTTAATTTGTTTATGCAGTTTTTCTTGGGGTTTGTTCAGTTTTTTTGTCATTTATACAGGGTGTTCAGAAAATGCTTGTACAAAATTTCAATCAATTTCGTTATATCCCAAATTGCTTTGTTTAGCTGATAGAGAGTGTCAAAAATTAAAAAAATATTTATTTATTTATTTATTTATTCAAACTAATACTTACAGAGTAAAACTCCAAATAGTACAACAATAAAAAACTAAAACTAGTTACAGATCTTTGGCGAATATGCTAATTACTATTATTTATAACTATATGAAATTTCTATTTCTAACTATGGTTTTAAAACTCTCAAAACTATGCCTAATATATTAGTGTTACCTAATTTTATTAACAACAGGCTAAATATTTAAAATGTTTTCTTGGTTAATAGTCAGACAGTAAAATAATGTTACTTAAATTATTTATTTTATTTATTTGAAACCCAACTTCCTTAAAATTTGCAAAAAAAATTGTTATTTTTTTTTATAACTCAAAAAGTATTATTATTATTATTTAACTAAAATTAAAGATCCTGTAAAATACCCATTTAACAAGTAATTGTTAATATCTTAATACCTATTAAAGATACAAAAAAATTCATGAGGCAAAAAAGTATGAACTCTATATAAAAAGTAACATAAACATTTTCGTTAAAACCAATATTAAAGGAGATATAAACCCTTTAACATTTTTCTGGACTAAAAAAAAGTTTTTTTACGCTGTCTGTCAATAAATATACAAAAAAAACAATAAAATCAATTACATGGCTTGTTTTCCAAAAATTTAGGAAAAAGATGATATTTTCTAAAATTTTTGGGCTTCTCTACCGGCTAAATAACGAAATTTCACATAAATAAATATAACTAAGTTGATTTAAGTTGACCAATTTCGACATAAGGGGTCAAATATAAAATTTTGTTCACATATTTTTTTGGAACACCCTGCATATGAAATACGCTCTGTACATTCGTCTAAACAACATTATATTTTCATAACGTTTAATTTTAAAACTGCTAAAAATTGTTTGTTATTAATTGTATTTTATTATTTGAAATAAAACTTATTTATATATTTATTGATTTTAACTAATGGCTAATGGCTTAATGGCTAATAAAAGAATTAAAAAAATGATGGGTAAGTATTTAGAAACAATAGGCTATTTGCCACCATTGAAAATAAGTCTTTAAATTGTGGTCATCCTATCAGATAAGAGTTATAAAGAAGCATATTTCTCTATAATATAAAGTAAAATATGCATATTTATTGCAAAATATACGTATTGAAATTCAAATTTTTTTGAAGATAATCCAGCGACTGGAAAGCTCTGTGATTGGTTACAACTTTAAGTGGTCATCATTGCAAGTAAATAAATGTCAAGCTTTGTGTTGTGTTTTCAGTGTTATTTTCAATCTTTAACTATCTAAATAATGTTTCTTAACATTTTATATATAAAAAATATTTCCAAAGTAACATAATTATCCGTTTATTCCCCAAAATCAAAATTTGTGCAAGCCATAACAGAAACCTACTGAGATAGAAGCAATTATGACTGTGCGTTTCTTTAAAATAAAGCTGACTACTATGCTGCAAACTAAAAATGTAAAAATAGCTGTTTAAGTACCTCCTAAAAAATTATTTATTTACGTGTTCATCATTCAGTATTTCTCATAATCTTATTGTAGGTTATGTTTATGGAGTGTAGAAATATAAGGGAGTTTGGGTTGTATTTCGTGTAATTTACTATATCAGTTTCCATCTGCAATTCAATAACTAATCCCGTTAAGGTAAAAAAGGGAAAGTACTAACTTGGTAGGTATTTAACTTCTAGAACAAACAAGATCATTCTAATCCAAAAGTTAGGTTATACCTTAAAGTGTTTATAAGTTATCTATACTATATATTTTGTTGTATATAAATCGGTAGTTATTTAAAGCAGGATATTTTTTTTACTTACATTAAAGTGATCTTTACACATAAAAACATTTGAATGCGATACAAAGCTGCTTCGATCTCTTCGAGCTAATTGTAACAACTTTTTTCGCCTTTTAGTATTTGTTAGGACATATATAAATAGTTTTTGTGGTGTTTTAGAGAAGTATTGGTACATTGTGGCACTACACACCATTTATATACCATTTTAGCCAATAAATTGAGAAATTATTAACAAAATTCACTGTCGTTGCACTCGTTGTTAATTTGTTTACTTGCATATGACGTCATGCGAAACATATGTCGACGCCATTACAGAGACAGCGTTTTTAGCGCGAATTTTATAATTTAAACTTTAACATTAAGTTTTATTGAAAATACAGCAGATTTCCCAGAAATATAAAATGTATTGTGTTTGTAAGGTACCAAAGAATAATTTAAAACGATTTTTCAAAATCAGTCAAATAGCCTATTATAAATATGGTAAAGATACATAGTCAAACATTCATCATCAACTTCTCGAAGAATTATCCAGGACGTATGAACGGAATTTCTTGAGAATACCAAACAAGATATCGTCCAGTTGAATGAAAAAAGTAATATTTTACCTGTCGTTCATGTTATTAGTATAAAAAAGATATTTGGAACATTAAAAAAAAACAATCGATCTTGTGTCTCAAAATTAGGCCCAACAAAGTTAACAATATTAAAAAACATATTTTAGAAAAAAATTATAAAATATGTTTATGTATTTAAATATTTAATACGGATGTTGTTGTATATGCACATTTAGTTATAATAAAACAAAAACCTATGTATAAAATATGCTGTTTTGCATATTCAATGGCGCCTCTCGCTTATCAAATATTTAGGAAGTATAACAAGGTCAGGTATTTTTAAATTTTATCTACATTGCAAATTCTCGATAAGTAAACATTTTTGTGGCCATCTTATAAACAAACGACTATCATGCTCGGCTATAAGTATGATCCAGTGGCTGCAAAAATGAGGTCAAGTTATTTCTGTAATCTTATGATCTGCTACAACTACTGCAAAACAAACATACACGTCGGTAAATTGTTTAAATTATATTAAGTGCATTTTTGTGATTTTTTTATGCTAAACAAAACAAACATGGTTTTTAAATACTGTTTTTCAAAAATACTTTTGGGTGCACGAATGGCATTTTGTTAGAAATGATGATATTTACAGTTGTTCACTTTTTAATGTTCAAAGAACATTCGAGCATATACCTACTAGAGGCAGCCCTTCCTCTCGGTAGTACGAACAAGCATGCGAGAGAGAAAGAAAAATCGCACACTAACCTTTCTCTATCGTTCCAACGAGCTGATTGATCAACGGTAAGGTAAAGGGTTATTTTTGCGTAATAAAAAAATATGTAGAAGGGGCCTATGGTGCTGACTGCTTATATTTGTAAATAAATAAATAAATGGTATGCCCACACATTATTAATGTAAATTGAGCGTAATTTGGTAATTTAATAATAAATTAGTTTGTATTTTATGTGTAGTTCAGCCTATATTTGCCTCTCGTGTTTATATGTCGTTTAAAAATAAACCTGTTTTCGTGTGCACTTAATATTGTTTGTTACGGAAACTGAAAATTAACTATGTGGAATGTGAAATCTGTTTAACGAACAACAGGAAAATCTATCATTGGACGATTCGTTCCCCGTTAATTTTATGACGAGCTTAATTGGAGAATTCGTCTTGTTTAGAATATTAATTTTTTTTAATTAAATCTTGTTCGGCACCTAGTATGCCTAATTTAAGTTTCCTTTTTTTTTCTTTGGTTTGAGTCAAGGAGACATAACGCATCTTCGCTTAAATGGTATCATAACTAAAAAAAAATGAAAAACTATTTTATTGCACCATTAGTTTTACAATACTAGAAATACT
>JAHBCN010003434.1:0-75445 GCA_019359885.1 Listronotus oregonensis | reverse complement strand
CACAAAAAAAAAATGCTAAAAACATTCAGCGGCTAAAAAAATACTTCAAAAAATGTTGACGGGAGGCATAAGTTCAGAAGAAATAGCATAGGTAAATTATTAAAAAGAATAGTACAAGAAAAAATCAAACAAAGATAAATAAAAGTTCAGAAAAATAAGATACAAAACACATAAACATATATAATTTTTTCTGTATTATTTTTCTAAACTTTTATATTTCTTTGTTATTTTTTGATTACCGCAAGAAATTCAAGAAAAATTACGATTTTCACAATGATCGCCGAAAACATATTGTAACTAATTCAGAATTATTTTTTTTGTTAATGATCTTAACCCCCAACTGCTATAGTTAATCATCTGGAAAAACGTACTGGTCATTACAGTACTGTAATTATTAGGTCATCAGGCAGAGTACTTAAGTTAATTTATTAATAATTAAATTTCATTAAAAAAAAACAACGAGTCCAAGGAAACAAAAAAGTGTGTATCTACTGATAAAGAAATACGTTGGGTGCAACTTATGATTGTGTCATGCTCGTCTGTCTGTATGTCTCTGTTAATAGTATCAGTTAATTACTTTTTTGGATTTCGATATTTGGAGCGGAGTATGTAAACTGAGGACTTAATCTCTTTATAATATGTAAAGTGATGGCCGTTTAAACCAGGGATGTAAACTGAGGACCGAGTTAACAAAATTCTCAAACAGGATGGAATTATTGCGGCCCATAATATATACCATATTGAAAATTATTAAAATTTTGTTAATAACTTTAAAAGAAACCTGTCAACTTACAAACACTCCAATATCATCGATAAGGGATATTATTATTAGTAAAGAATTAAACAAAAGGAAAAAAAACGTAGTGATTTTCAATCTCACCGTATAGACAATAGTGATCAGGGCCTAATAAGAAGGAAAATGTATTGTCTTTATGAAAGCGGGGTTGTTCCTACCTTGGATAAACGAAAAAAAAGCAGGGAAGACGAAACCAATATAAATATTAGCCGTGCCAATTTTCATAGATTGGAGATTTATTAGGTACCTTCAAAAAAATAAAAGATATAGGGTTTGAAAACAGTCAATAATTTACCTTTATGAAACATGGTTCGATACCACGACACAGTATCCCCAAAGGGTGGGTTGATTCCAGTCAAAACTGTCAGACGAAAGCACCTTCAAATAAAGGAAACGCATTACCATAATACACGCTGTTCAGAAGAATTTGTCCCAAACTGCTTGCTGTTGTCTGCAGAGAAAAAAAAGGATTCTAGCTTGGATTATCTTTTTGGGTAAAAGTGCAGAACATTTTGCCGGTTTCAAAATTATCTTTTAAAAAATATTCCAAACAACAGTGTTATTGTCATGGATAACGCAAGTCACAGCCGTCTGCTACACAAAACAACAGCTTCATCAAGTTCAAAAACTGAAATCCAGAATATTTTTTTAGAAAATGATATTTATTTTAATTTAGTTCAAAAAGGGAACGAAAGTCCTAATTTATATGCAATTAAAAACAATATGTATGTGATAATTTGGCTGAACAGGCTGGGCATACTGTCTTACGTCTTCCTCCGTATCACTGTATGTTTAACCCCATAGAGCATTTGTGGAACCAAGTAAAATTAAAGATCAGAGCAGAAAAACACCTACTTTAAGTCCCAGTGTTATAAATTTGATAAAAAAAGTAATTACTAACATACCAGTTGAGAGGTGGAAAAATTCAGTACAGATATTAAAAAATTGAGGACCCTTTCATTTCTGTACAAAACAACATAAATCCTATTGTAATTAATCTCAATGATGATGATAGATATTTAGATTAAAAAGGGGGTTTTTTTTTTTTTTTTTAAAAATTAAAAACCCCAAAAAGGAAAAAAAAAAATTTTTTAAATTTTTTTAAAAATTTTTTAAAAAAAAAAAAAAAAAATTTTTTGGTTTAAAAACCGAACTTTTTTTTTTTTTGGCCCCCAAAAAATTTTTTTAAAAAAAAAAAAAAAAAATTTTTTTTTTAAAAAAAACGGGTTAAAAAAAAATTTTAAAAAATTTTTAAAAAAAATTTTAAAAAAGGAAAAAAAAAGGAAAAAAAAAAAAAAACCCCAAAAAAAAAACCCCCAAAATTCCTTTTTTCCCCAAAAAAAAAAAATTTTTTTTAAAAAAAATTTTAAAATTTTTTTTTTTTTTTTAAAAAAAAATTTCCCTTTTTTTTTTTTTGGGGAAACCCCGGCCGTTTTTAAAAAAACCCCCCCTTTTTTTTTTAAAAAAAAAAATTTTTAAAAAAAAATTTTTAAAAAATTTTTTTTTAAAGCCCCGAAAAAAAAAAAAAAAATTTTTTTTTTCCCCCGGGGGCCTTTAAACCCCCCAAAAATTTTTTTTAAAACCCGGGGGTTTTTCCAAAAAAAAAAATTTTTTTTAAAAAAAACAAAAAAATTTTTCCCAAAATTTTTTTTTAAAAAAAAAAAAAAAATTTTTTGGGGGGAAAAAACCCAAAAAAAAAAAAATTTTGGGTTAATTTTTAAAAAATTTTTTAAAAAAAAATTTTTTCCTTTTTAAAAATTTTAAATTTTAAAAAAAAAAAGGGTTTTTTAAAAATTATTTTTTTTTTTAAATTTTTTAAAAAAAATTTTTAAAAAAAAAAACCCCCTTTTTTAAAAAAACCCCAAAAAAAAAAAATTTTTTTTTTTCCCTTAATTAAAACGTTTTTTTTTAAAATTTTGGGGGAAAAAAAAAAGGAAAAAAACCCAAAAAAAAAAATTTTAAAAAAAATTTTAAGGTTTGGAAAATTTTTAAAAAAAACCAATTTTTTTTTAAAAAAATTTTTTTTAAAATTTTTCCCCCAAAAAAAAAAAAATTTTTTTTTTTTTTTAAAAAAAACCCCTTTTTTTTTTTTTTTAAATTTTTTAAAAAAAAAAGGGCCCCCCAAAAAAATTTTCCCAAAAAAAAAAATTTTAAATTTAAAAATTTAAAAATTTTTAAAAACAAAAAAAAAAGTTTTTTTCCCCGGGGGGAAAAGTTTAAAAAGAAAAAAGGCCAAGGAAAAAATTTTTTTTTTTTAAAAAAAAATTTAAAAAAAAAAAGTTGTTTGTTGACATAAATGTAAAGAATCTTTAACAAAAATCCCCCAAAATTTTTTTTTAAAAATTTTATTTTTCCTTTCCCCCTTTTTTTAATATGAACGGGGCAGAAAAATTTTAGAGACATACTATAATTATACTCCTTTTTACTATCTGCTATCATACCTGTACCATAATCCTTAAATGTACTATAGTTTTTATAATTCACATTAAAAAAAACAATGTTTTCGTAATTAATTTCAAAATGTTTGCCATTTGGCGTCGAAATGACTGTTGATACTATACAGTAGAGAGTAGAGTACAGTGACGGCCATTTATTCTTGTTCAAAAAATTTGCCGAATCTTGAATTTTGTTGCCAATTTTTGTAAAACCTCCCTCTTTTACCTTGTTTTACTTTTAATTATTATAAATAAAACAAAATGTAAAAGAAAATATTTATATTTTATAAAAACTAAAAATTTAAAAAATTAAATTAACAATTTAATTAAGTCAAAGAAATTTAAAAAAATTTTTCCCAAAAACAAATTTAATATTTTATTGGGGCCCCCTGTTTTTTTTTTTAAGACAGAGTTTAGCCTTCCAGGCATAAAAAGGGGCCAAAACCCCGGGCGTAGTCCGGATTTCCTCGTAACCCATTCCACGTCTCAAAAATTTTTTATCCTTAAGTTCGTTTACTTTTGGGGCCTAAACTTTTTTTCCTTTTTTTTTTTTTAAGTAATGCCCCAAACATTTTCCATAAATTTAAATCCGGACTACGTGCGGGCCACGGTAAAACCCTGATACGTTGCCCTTCCATCCATTCATCGTTTTTGCCGGGCCGTTGAACGGGACACTTATCTTGCTGAAAAAAAAAAATTTTTGTGGGGAAATCGATCCAGTACAGAAGGAAGCATGATATTCTGTAGTAGTTATATACCCCTCCGCATTGAATTTCCCTTTTGATAAAAAACATACCCCTTTTCCTTGTAAAACATGGGGCACTCAGCCACCCCCAAACATTTACCGAAAATCGCCCACTACTTCTGTCCTTTTGGGTATATTTTTCATCAAATCCTGTTCCTTGAGGCCTGTATCCCATTGTAGCACGACTGAAATACTTTTTCATCGGTGAATATTATATTTTCCCAAAAAATAAGGTTATAAAGAATATTATGCTCCGAAGTGGGCTACTCGAATTTTTTGGGGAAAAAAAATTGATTGGTTTTTTAAACATAGCTCCTTTACTTTTAATGATAAAATTTTTTTTTTTTAAAAGGGTTTTTGGGGGGTTTTTTAAGAGCTATAAGGCTATAAAAAATAAAGTTCCCCTGTTTTAAAATGGGATGAGTTTAAAGGGCCCGGTAATGTGGTGCTCGCGGGAAAAATAGAGGCTTTAAACGGCCATATCTCGCCAAATATTTATTGTACAGAAAAATCTAAAAAAAAAAAATTTTTGAATTTAAAAAAAAGCTTAAATTCGGCCCCATTTTTTTTTCTATCTCCAGTATTGTTGGAGTTATTTTAAAAAAAAGGGGTTTTTTTTAAAAAATTGGGAAAAGCGTTTTACACTTTAAGCTCCAAATTTTTAAAGTTAAGCTTTTAAAAAAATGGTAAAATTTTTTAGGATGTATTTTAAAAGTACATAAAAAAAAAGATTCGCAGAAAGGTAAAGATCAATTTTAGGTAGGGGGGGAAATTTTTGGGGGTTTTTTTTTAAGATTTTTTGTAGAAAAAGTGGGGGCCGACCTTTTTTTTAAAATAACTCGCTCAATTTTTGCTGAAATTTTTTTTTTTTTTAAAAAAAAGGCTTATTATAAAATCTTTTAGGGTTTTTTTGAAAACCAAAGTGTTCCCGCCATTTGACTTTGAATCTTTCAAATTTTCATTTGACGAAAAAAAAGCAACCATTAACAAGCTGTAGCTCGGTCCGGGATTGGTTGTAGAGAAAAAATTTTAATGAATATTTTTTAAGTTTTTTATAAGCTACAAGTTTGCTTTTTACAGTTTTTTGATAAAATGCATATTTATTGAGCGAAAACCCCATTAAAAACGTCGATTTTTATGTCGAAAAACTTTTACTTTCAATCTCGAAAAAAATCAAAAAAATTTTTTATACGAAAAAAAAATATGAAAAAATTTTTTTTTTAAAATTATTTCTTCATCGATTCCCAGTTAAAATGTAATAAAAAATTTCCACCCCCAAGATTGGGTGGTAGCCACCCCCAGGATAAAAGCACCCCTCGGCATAATATCAACTTTGATCCTTGGGCTATTCCCTACGTTCTGTAAAAATTTCAGGTAAATCCATGAAGTACAAAAAAATCCCGAGCCAAAATACTTTATTTCCTCTACTAATGTTTTATACAAAATTTGCTTTATAATGGTTGTTGCAGAAACACATCTTAAAACCTGGAAGCTATTTTTCTCTAGCCATAAGTACGCTAACATTCCTTCTAAATTAATAAAATAATAAAAATCTAAATTTAAAGAGTAAATTTTGCTTATAATCGTGATAACACCGCCTTAATAAAATTCAAATAATTTGTAAAAATTCCTTTTACCAGTCTAAAAATTTCTAAACAAATAAACGAGTTGATTTCGAGCACCACAGCCGCTCCGGCATGACTGCATAACTCTGTGATTACGTAGGGAGACAATGCATCCAATAAGAGCTCTGGCCCTTCGAACGACGCGAAAGGAACAGGCGGTAGCGGAGAGGGGTAGGAGCGTCGAGAGGGCTCGAACCGCGCGCGTAAAGATTTTAAAAGTAGTAAGACTTTGGGCTTTGTCAGTAAACCATTGTCTGACAGCTTATCTCTGTTTTCTTCCACGAGTACAGCTGTGAGTGCCGTTAAGATAACCCGTAGCTGGAAAGTTCTCTGTTTTCTTACGTTAGGAACGTAAAACAACATTCTTTAACATTTTCGGGAAAACCGTCGAAATGTTCTATTTAAATAATTAATTGAAATTTCAGTTTTCCATGGTAGTGAAATACTACTTTCTCCGTGTTGGCACAAGAAAATTGGCACAATTTTTTTGTAACCAATTCAAATTATAAGGTTTAGTATAAGATGTACATTTCTCAGTTATTACGTTAGTTACGCCTCATAGACTCCGGAAGGCGTTTCGGTTTTCTAGTGAAATTTAAATAAATTTCTTTGCTAAATTTAGGTGAATTTTTCTCCGATTTTTTTGAGTAAATTTTGTAACTTTTTTTCACATTTTTTATTAAATTAACTACTTATGGTGCGTAAGCGTACCGATTAACGTTTCCCCACTAATGGTTGTTGAATAATCTGAGGTTTTCTAAATAATTTTACGGGGTCAAAAAAGTTATCGGACCTTACCCTTTTTTTAAATGGTATATTTTAATCTAACAATATAGCATATTAAATTCTCTTTTCAAAAATATAAACCCCCATGGATGACATTGTTTTTTATGCGGTTATTTAAACTTCATTACTTTAAACCACAGAACAAATTAGATAGTATGGCATAAACAATAAATTTTGAAATTTGACATAATAATAAGAGAGTTTTTTTAGGGACAAAAATGTAATATGGCGATTATAAAAATATTTCCATTTTAAAATCTTGCGACATTTAATATAATTTATTCAATTAGAAAGTATAGGTAGTTTTTTTTCGCGAAGGATTTAGGTAAATATTTTATTATGTACTACAGTACGTGCTAATACTTTCTCTATAAGATAAAATTAGCAAAGTGAAAGTTGGGGTATACCGGTCAAGTTCTATCGATTTTAGTTCCTTCTTTAGTTTAGAGGCAAATGAACCGATTAAATACAAATGATGTATGCATTTGATAAAATTTAACAGGGTGTCCAGAAAATACGTGTACAACGTTTGATAACAGACTCCGGGCGTCAAAATAAATCTATTAAAGCAAACTTACCCATATCCAAAATTGCTTCAATTAGCCTGCAGAGGGCGTCAAAGATTTAAAAAAAAATGGTTCTTTCTAAATTTTTCAAAAACGTGCAAGTTGATTTCAATAATTTTTGGTGATGAGTCTCGGGCTATAAATTGACAGGACACTACATAAAGCAGTACAGAGAAAAATTAAGGAAGCAAATGAAGAATACCAGCTTAAGTGAAGAAATACTAGTACTAAAAAAAAGTGACAGCTTTTAATGAAAAAAAAGATAAATTAATGGTGGATGTAGATACAGCTAATAATATTATCAAGGGCGAAAATTTTAAAAGGTGGAAAGCATATCTGTCAACTGTTCGATGATAAAAGACCTCCAAAACCGGTTTTAGAACGCAAGTGCACTTAAAAATATTAAGATCAGAAATAGTATAGCCTTGGAAACTATGAAATCCGGTAAAGCTGCTGGTCCTGATCAGATACCCATAGACATTATTAAACTCTTTGATCTGTTGGCACAGTTATCCACTCTACTTAACCTAAAGTATTATAAACATGACGTCATATGTACCTATATCTTCGGTTTTTTTATGTCATTGACTTACTGATAAATTAAATACTATTTTCTGATAAAACAATGTATTTGGAAGATTTTTCTTCTCTTGCAAAATTTTGCTAGGATAAGTGGTTATGCCAGAAAAAAATCATTTTCAATTATGTGCTCGGGCATAATATTTTATTAATAAATAAAAAAACTCGATTAAAACAAAACATTAATTAAGCAAATGTGCAAAATGACCACCATTTTTTTAAATACACTTATATACACATCTTAAAAAATTGAAAAACTTGAACTTTATTTAATGTCTTGTTATTATTAAGATGGTTGCTTGCATTTAAAATTCGTTGCCATAATTCTTTTCGCGTGTTCACAGGAGTCTTATAAATTTCGGTTTTAAGAGCACCCCACAAAAAGAAATCACACATATTTGGGTCCGGGGAACGTGGTGGCCATCGTACTGGTGCATCATCGCCTCTTCCAATCCACCTATGAGGGTATTGGTCATGAAGGTATCGTCGAACAGCCACGGAAAAATGAGGTGGCGCTCCATCATGCATACACCACAGTCCCTGCCGAATTATAAGGGGCAAATTTCCATTTAATTTGTCTGGTAATATTACAGGACCAATAAGGTATCGATCGATAATACCTGCCAAACATTTGTTTAAATTGATGTTGCTGGTGGTTAACTTTAATGGCATAAGGATTTTCATCGGCATAAACATGTTCATTGTGTAGGTTGCTAACTCCTGATCTTGTAAAGGACGCCTCGTCGGTAAATAATATTTTCTTACTAAAATTTAGATCATGAATTCTTTCGTTTCGAATAAATTGACAAAATAGGGGCCGCTGGGGAGGATCAATGGGCAAAAGTTCCTGAACTGTTTGGATGTGATACGGGTGTAACAATTGTTCTTTTAAAATATCATTTACGGTGGGTTTAGGAACCGCCAACTCACTTTCCAACCGGCGTGTACTGATACTTGGTTCTTCTTCAACTCTTAACAAATTTTCCTCTTCGTTTTCAACAGTTCGAGTTGTCCGATTATGACCCCTACCTTCAAATTTTTGTTCAAAGCTACTCCTTTCCCGAAGACGACGTTCAATACTTGCAAATGTTTGGTGATTTGGTATACGACGGTCAGGAAATCTCTCCATGTAAACCCTAACACTTTGACGTCCATTTCCTTGGCAAAACCCGTACACCAAAAGCATGTCAACTTTTTCGGAGTTCGTATAGTTGTCCATATTTAACGTAATAGTAAAAGATTTTAGAAGTTAAAAAAGTGGCCTTAATGTTCAAATTCTGACATTAATTTGTCAACAGAAATATTAAATGTCATAGCAACACAAAAACATAATGAAAACACCAGCAAACAATGTTTAGTAATAACCTCTTATTGCAATTAATAAAATATCTTGCCCGAGCACCTAATTGAAAATGATTTTTCTGGCATAACCACTTATCCTAGCAAAATTTTGCAAAAGATGAAAAATCTTCCAAATACATCGTTTTACCAGAAAATAGCATCTAATTTATCAGTAAGTCAATGACATAAAAAATCAGAGGATATAGATGACGTCACGTTTATAATACTTTAGGTTAAGTAGAGTGGCTACTGTGCCAACAGCAAACGTCATTTTATAGCCCGAGACTCATCACCAAAAATTATTGAAATCAACTTGCAGGTTTTTGAAAAATTTAGAAAAAAACAACATTTTTTTAAATCTTTGACGCCCTCTGCAGGCTAATTGAAGCAATTTTGGATATGGGTAAGTTCGCTTTAATAGATTTATTTTGACGCCCGGAGTCTGTCATCAAACGTTGTACACGTATTTTCCGGACACCTTGTATTTGTATACGTGTTGGTAAGTTATACTTGTCTAAGACATGCAAATGTTACATATAAAGGGTTTTCCAATAAGAACGATATGATTTTAAAATTAAATAAAATCAAAATGATTTCAGATATAACTACACTTTTTATATTATCTTGATGTACAATCGATAACATTTATGTTTTAAATAGCACGTCGATTAAATGTCCACCTCAGCTTCGTGTACACGAGTGAATTCGACGAATCCAATTTTCGAAGACTTTGTGCAATAAGTCGGGCGTAATCTCACGAATGCAGCGTTCAATGTTCAATCTCAAAGCATCAAGGGTTTGTAGCCTGTTTGCATTTAAGATTTTTAATAACCCCACAAAAAGTAATCTAAAGGAGTCATCACAGCTTCTTGGTGGTCAGGCAACAGTTGCATTTCTTGAAATTATCCTTTCACCAAACTTTTCTTGCAGTATGGCGACAGTTTCATGAGCAGTGTGACATGTAGCATCCAAATTTGGCCCTAAAAAATTGTCAACATCTTTCGATATCGTTCACCATTCACTGTAACGCAATCTCCAATTTTATTTTGGAAAAAAGAATGGTCCAACGATACCACCATGCCATAAACCACCATACATTTACCTTTAGGGGATGCAAAGGCTTCTCGTCAATCTGTTGTGGATTGTTTTCATACCAGAAACGACAATTTTGCTTATTTACGTATTCACCTAACCAAAAATGAGCTTCATCTGAAAAGATGTTTTTTTCGGCAAAATTGTGATCCCGTTCAAGTCGCTCTAAGCTCCAAGCACCAAATTCGCGGCGCCGACCGACGATGATCCAGTTGCTTAAGTTCTTGGGTCAAAACAATCTTATACGGGTGTAAATTTAAATATTTTTGCATTGTCCTAACTTTTGAGCACGAGGAGGAATTGATAAATTTGGGTCTTCTGAAACACCATCTCTTACAGCAGCAACATTCTAAACAGTTCTGGCATTTCGGCGTCTTACTGGAGTTTTTACATCGTGAAGAGTAAAATAACTTTCAAATTTCTCAACGATGCGACGAATGGCAAGCACAGAAGGGCGATTATTTAGACCAAAGTTTCCGCAAAGTGCGCGAAAAGTGTTCACAAAAGAACGACCATTTTCGTAAAATTTTTGAACAATAACCAGACGTTCTTGGAGCGAGTATTTATCATAATAAATTTTTAGATTTTACTAAACATAAATGACAACTAGTGACAGGTATAACTTTATTACCATGGTTACTACATCATTACAAAATCATGTCATTCTTATTGGAAAACCCTTTATTTGTTTGTTGTTTGTGATTAGTTAAAAATTACAAAATACATTACACTTGTTACAAAATAGCAAAAAACCTAAAAATGTAAAATAACGTAGTTTTTGTACGTTTTTTGGACTCTTCAGATTTCTCTTAGGACCTCTATACCGGGTGGTGCATCGCCAGACTGGCCATAGGAAATCCCATGTAAATTTTGATACATTGAAATATTGGCTCCCCTATTGAATTTACAACAAAATTGTATTAGACCATTTTGAAGACGTTGATTAGCTTACATACTAAATTTCGAGCTAAATTTCGTTTTTTTCTGATAAGACAATTAAAAGTTATTTAAGAAAAACTATTTGTAAAATCGTTGCATACCTGCTACATACCTTAATGAATCCACCAGTAATAAATAAAATGTCTTGTCAACTTTTTAATTCACGTTTTACTTTGTATTAGTTATTTCAACATGTTTTACAGTATTGAAGAGAAAATAATGGTTGTAATCATTTAATAAATACAAGTAATTACATTGAACTACATAATTGAACAATTTTATAGGAAGGTGAAAAACACACTTAAAAACTGTCTAAAAATACGTTTTAACACAACACATTGAAACTAAAAGCTAATGTTTTTTAATTAGATGCTCAAACAGACCTCCGTTTACTGCTAAGCAACATCCTTAACGGTTATAAAATTCAGTTCTTACATTATGAAGTTGAAATCCGATAGTCGATCGCAGCCGCTGAAATTGAAACTTTTAATTCTTCTAAATTTTGATAACTCAAATTTGTATAAATAACATTGTTGATATGACCCCAAAGGAAGAAGTCGTTTGGCGAAAGATCAGGAGACCTAGCTGACCAATTTATGGTGTAATTTGGTCCTATAGTGATCCATTGAAAACATTTTGAACATATTCCCTTACTTCTCGTGAATTGTTACAGGACAACCATCCATTTGAAACCAAATGTCTTGATTGTCAGGTGCAACTTCTTCAATGCCGGCCCCACTTGATTTGTAATAGTTCTAAAAAAGTTTCTGTTCCCAAATTGGATTCAAGAAAAAAGGTCCAATAATCCGATGTCCAAATATACCCGCCAAACGTTTACCTTAGGTATTGAGTCCTTGTAGATACAAATCTGTGTTCATTTTCTTTGCTCCAGTATCTATGTTTTGAACGTTTGGTTCATTGTTTAATGTGAAGGTGCATTCGTCACTAAAACAAATATTGCGTAAGAAGTCCCAATCGTTATTCGCCATTTCCATAACTTCAAAACAAAAATCTGCTCTTCGGATCTCATGGCCTTTTCTTTAAATCCTGATGTCTTTTATATTTGTACGGATGATATTTATATTTCTTTAATTTGCGTAGTACTGTGCTGTGATCCTTTTCTACAACTTTGCCAAGAAGCCTGGTGCAAATTCCTTTATTTTCTTCTACATGAAATAAAACATCTAAATTGGCATTATTTTCTTGAGCTCTTCCATCAAGTACATTTTTATTTCGCTCTAAGCAGTTGCATTTATTAATAACAGTACCTTTTGTCTCAAACTTATGAACGATATTTTGAACTGTTGTCTTATTTGGAATGTGTCTGTCAGGAAAAAACGTAGAGAACATGTCGGATACTCTTCGATAACTGTTTTTCATGTAATAACATTTAATCATTGTTATTTTCTCTTCAATACTGTAAAACATTTTGAAATAACTAATACAAAGTAAAACGTGAATTAAAAAGTTGACAAGACATTTTATTTATTACTGGTGGATTCATTAAGGTATGTAGCAGGTATGCAAAGATTTTACAAATAGTTTTTCTTAAATAACTTTTAATTGCCCAGAAAAAAAGAATTTAGAATGTGAGCTAATCTTATCAACGTCTTCAAAATACTCTGATACAATTTTGTTGTAAATTCAATAGGGGAGCCAATATTTCAATGTATCAAAATTTACATGGGATTTCCTATGGCCAGTCTGACGATGGCCGGTATTTGGCCAAATGCTGTAATTAAACATATAATGCCAAATTTCGTTAAAATCGGTTCGATAGTTTTTACACAATAATTTTGAAATCACATTTTGTTTGAAAAAAATGGACAATGGACTAACCACAACTCGCCACATTTGTGAGACTCCCTCCCCCTAGTGTGACGTCACACATTTTAAAATTTTACATCTAAAAATAATCAAAACATATATAAATAATAAGCATATAGAAAGAGTTAGTACAATTCTTACGGTTTTTGTCTACATTTAAGTTTTGCGTTTTAATAATTTGGATTGGATAGAATTAGATTAGGCCTATGTCTTTGTTGCAATGTCAAACATTTTTTATATTTCGTCTTTAATTAATTTAAATGACGATTAGCGTTTGTTCAATGACGTATTTTTATATTTTAAATATTTAGTTTAAATAATGTCATAAAATTTAACTTTTGGAGTCAAAATTTTAATATTTGGTTACGTCCGGTCTGTAAAAGATTTACCATTTCTAATGGAAACGACCCCATTAGCATAAATGTACGTCATAATATTCCTAATTTTATAGTTAATTAAATTTAATGGTTTTTGCATATTTTGAAAAACAATTAAAAAAAACCGAATGGAAAAAAGTGAATCATAAATAACTCATGCTGGTAAAATGTCTAAAAATACTAATGCATTAAAAATATAAACAGACTAACAGGTTTCTCGTTCGTTAACATTTCTTACAAGTTTGCTCTATTTTGGCTTTTGGCATTAACAAGCATTAAAACATGTTTGAAAAAAACAACAGTTCAATTCAACTTTGTTAAGGCATATTTAAATTTTCCATAACCTTCCTTATCTAGTGATGGGCATATTCGGATGATTTTTATATTCGAATATTCGTATTCCGGAAGATCTTCATATTCGGAATATCATTCGACATATGAAACATTGACCGATCAACGCCAGTCGATATTCGATATATTGCGCCGACCGACGATTTACCCCGAAGTCGATGCGTTTGCTTTCGAAATAACGGATTATTCCGGATAAATCAATTGTCGGAAGATGAAAAATGAATTATTTTGTTTCGGCTTTTGATTTCAGTCGACTATTTTAGTTGTTGGGTTGATGTTGTGTTCGCATACTTATTAATTTGTTTTGCGGTTATTGGTGGTGCGGGGGAAGTTGTGTTTTCGTTTTAATTCGAAATTATTGGTGTGGTGTATAGAATAGTATACAGTGGCCGCTAAAAAAGTCGACACTTTGTGGAAAATTTCTATTCTTGATATTATTTTTTTGGGTGTAGTATCTGCATTTTTTGAATTGAAAATTCATTATGATGGAAATGCATATTAAATTAAATATAAAATTATGTGGTAACGAATCACAATGTGGCATCTGACATTTAAATTTTCAAGTGCATTCTTTTGATAGCTCTTCCTATTTTGGTCGAACTAGGATTGACCTTGAATGAACCGTAAATCGAATGAACTATCATCCGATAAATAGCGGTAATATACCCCATCTGATTGGATTACGAATATTCGAAAGAAATATTCGAATCATTTCTATATTCGAATATCGTTCGGAAGATCATTCGGAAGGTTCCATCACTACCACATTTTAAAAGAATTTACTATAGGATTATTATTACATTTAAATTTTTGTAAGTTTAAGATAATATAAGCCAATCAGTAGAGATTTTTTTGCACACTTAAATTTAGCCGAAAAAAACCTGTGCCCCCTTATAAAACATGGTAAATAGATAAAAACCCCGGGTTTATTGCCAGCGAATTTGTTGTTTTAAACTATACATTATTACCTGTCATTTCCCGAAAAACTATTCCCTAATCTTTATACCAAACGGAGATATGATTTTCTGAAAAAAGGCCAATTTTTGGAGTTTTTCTGGATTTTCTTGGCGGGAAATGCTTGAAGAAAGTTCTATAAAAAACCATTTTGTAAGTTTTTTAATTCACTAAAAAGTCCCATTGACATCATCGCGATATCTCTAATAGTTTTTGAGTTATATGCGAAAAACCAAAAAATTACCTCTTCTTTACAGTTTTTATTGCTTAAACAATTACTGTAAACATTTTCGCTGGGGACAAACCCGGGGTTTTTATTTATTTACCATGTTTTAAAAGGTGGCACAGGTTGTTTTCGGACAAATTTAAATGTAAAAATGAGATCTTTTTTGCTCTGTTGATTGGTGTCTGGCTTTAACGGCAGTGCATCATCTTCACTACAGTCACATTAAAAAAGATTATTTAAAAAAATCAAAACAATAGAAAATAAAATACAGATACCGTATTATTGGACAAAGTGCATCTGTTAAGATAGAATGAAGTAACAGTACGCGTGACCCACTTCACTACGCAGGTGATCTATCGTGTGATGTAAACGCTATGTGACGCCAAGAAGGTATTTTCACGGCACGAATAGTGGAAAAATAACATAATTACTCACTTACATAAATATACGTGTAACCGCACTGGTATAATAGGAATGGAAAAGTAGAACCATTACGTTACTTGTCAGTTAAATACATTGACCGAAATATCCCCCATTCATTCGTTTTTACTATTATTTCGTTATAACTTTTTTGGTATTAGCATACTTAATAATTTGGATTACGATAAAAAGATACTTTTGAATTAACTCGATAAACCTAACGGTCGTCGGGATATGCTTATTCCAAATACAAAAAAAATTAATAACAACGCTAATTTAAAAAAAGTAATAATACAACCGAGATTAAATGCATGTATTTGAACAAGGTGTGTATATTTTACATTTTTTCTTGATTTAGTACCGGAACAGCGCAGCCTCTTGGGCTTTTTGTGCCTAATATCCCATTATCTTTTATATAGTGATGAGCGAGACCGGTCTTGGTCTTCCGGGTCTTGCAGCAAGACCAAGACCAAGACCGTGGTATGCAAGACCAAGACCGAGGGGTGCAAGACTACGCAAGACCAAGACCGACCTGCAAGACTCTTGCACTTTTGTCATTTTTTTTTTAATTATAATATTCAATTTTCATATTCCATATACAGAGGTATTTCATACAGACCTGACAAAAAATGTGTCGAGAACTGCCTAAAAAGGCGATTATTTTATGAGTAATAGGTTTTTTTTATAAAATAATAATTAAATCGATCACTTCGTTTTTTAATAAAATTATCTAAAAACGATAACTAGTAGATTCAGTAACATGTTTCAAAAATAATAAGATTGTGACTCATTGGTCCGACAAAGCTCGATATCTCCAAAACCGTTTACGACAGAGAAAAACTAAGAGTACAAAAGTTATAGAAACTGAAAATTACTTACCTATTCCTAATGTTTTTTTTTTAATTAGGTATCTAGTGATGCCACTTACTGGATCAAAAATTTCCAAAATCCAGGAAAACATTATTTTTGAGCCACACTGTAAGAAGTGGCATCATTAGATTGCTCCTTTAAACTAAGATATAAATGCGAGGGGTAAACCACTGCAGGAAGTCTTGGGATGTCTTTGTACACTTAAAGGGCAATCTTTGGGAATTCTTTGGCTATCTTTGGGTAATCCCTAGGAATCTTTTGAAATCTTAAGGATATCTTGGGAAGTCTGGGGAAATCTCTTAAAATCTTTAGGATGTCTTTGGAATCCCCGATATTTCAAGGAAGTCTTTAACCATTTTGTGGAAATCTTTAGCATATTTTCTCATTTCTCCTTTCTTGCTGCTTTTGCGATTTGAATTCACAAGGGTACAGTCGCTGTTGGTCGCTGTGTTAGTATTAAAATTAAATATTTAAGATTTAGTACATATTCTAGGTAAGTTAATTAAAATTAAACATGAATTAGCATTAAACATTTATTAATTTAATCTTAAATTTATTTTTGGTAACACATATATGTTATATAAAGCATTTTTTATTATTGTTTCTGTATACTGTGACAGTAAATTAAAGAAATGGCCTTTTTCTAAAAATATCTTTTTCTGTGTTAGATTTTTTTAAAGTATTGTTCACTTTTTTAATTTTTTCGTATATACATCTATCTTATAATTATTTAAACAAACAAAACTTATTCTGTGTTCTTTAAAATACCTTAAATATATTCTTTGAATAAAAGTGGTTTATTTCAAACAATATATTTTTACATTATGTTCTATATTATAAGCGGATTCATGTTAAAAAAAAAGCTCTTGACAAGTATGCCCGCTAGAAAAGATTTTATACAATGGGGCCGCTTCGGCCCTGGTCCCGAGGTATAGCTACTGAATATGATTAGCTCTATAAACTAGCAGAACGCCTAAAACAGAAAAAAGAAGATTATTCTTCTTCTAACCACAAAAATCGACAGACCAGAAGCTTTCATATTGTATAAAAAAAACTTTTTTCGCGAGTTTTATTTTAATATCAAATTTTGTACATCCAATTTACCCGTACCAATCTTAGACTTTCACTGTAACATATTTACCAAAAATAGTAAAAAAGTTTCTGTTTGGATAATTATTAAAATTTTAACTGCCTAACTTCATAAACATATTTTTGTTAAACTTTAATGTTTATATGCAACGGTGCTAAAATTACATAACCTGCCTCTACCAAAAAACTATTTTATCTTAGACAAAATAAATGCTGCTCACATCAACTGCAATAGGACATTTTTTGGAAATTTGAAATCATCATTACTTTTAAAATAAAAAACCAATTTCGGTTTTTACCGTTTTGTAAATAAACTTTTTGGGAAAAAGATGTTATTTCAGTTTAAAAAAAAAATCTTGTTTTTATTCTTCCGGTTACAAAAGCTTTGTCAAGCGACGACCAACAAAAAATATTTTTTATTTTTTATTCATATGGTGTTATTAAGTAGACCATTTGAAAAAAAATATGTTTTTCAGATTTTTGATGCCTGTCGCGTATTTCAAGCTATTAAATTTTTGTCAATTTTTTTAGATGATTTCCTCGTATAAATGTAAAAGTAATGGTTTAATAAAAAATATATTTGTCATTTTATATAGGAATACTTTTAATATAAATGGATTTTAAATTTCACATCCGGTTTAGACGGAAAAGTCAAAACAATGCCAAAAGTATAATGATGACGTCATTTTTGTCAAAACCGAAAATGATATATAAAAAACCATCTACGTCGACATTGTACCTATATGACAGTTTAAGAATTTCCAGCATAATATATAGGGAAGCACTTTTTTAAATGAATTTTTGCTATAATTTTTCTATTTTAGGTTAAAAGCTAAAAATAAGGAAGCTTTCTTGAGTGGTAGTGGATTTTTTGGAAAATTCTGAAATAGAAAATAATTTTACATTTTACGCCCTTTTTTCTATAATTTTTGTATATTCAGTTTTTTACCATTATGAACGGTTTCGGATATATCGATCTTTGTCGCACTATCGAGCCACCTTGTATATGCAGAATGTTTATAAAGTATTTGTACAAACTTTGTACGGCAAATGTTTGACTACTATATATGAACATAGAAAGTTTATTTGAACTGGCTTTCTAAATACCTTTTTTTAATTAAAAACCAATGTTTACATATAAGAATCATTTTCATGGAAATTTCACATCTGGTTGAAATTAAAAGTTTTTTTTTCTACCCTCGGAGTACTCAGTATTGTAATTTTATATGCTTCTTCAAAGAAAATTTAATATTTCCTATCACTAAAATGAAGCGCTATAAATAAATAAACCCCTACATTTAAAATATCCTTTTTAATCAAATAATTTTAATATACATGTAAGGTTAAAATTGGTATATTTTAAAATTTTAAAGCAAAAAATATAGTCTCCATCTTTATTTATTTGTAAGTATTAAAAAATATATATTTTATTTAAGATTGCTTAGTTTAAATTATTACTACCAAAAAAAAACAAGACCAGCAAGACTCTTGCAGCAAGACCAAGACCAAGACCTTCTTTGGGCTTGCAAGACCAAGAC
The DNA here is from genome assembly GCA_019359885.1 of Listronotus oregonensis. Taxonomy (NCBI): domain Eukaryota; kingdom Metazoa; phylum Arthropoda; class Insecta; order Coleoptera; family Curculionidae; genus Listronotus; species Listronotus oregonensis. The sequence goes on along the minus strand of JAHBCN010003434.1, from coordinate 56,889 downwards.
CAAGACCAGACTTGCAAGACCAAGACCAAGACTAACCCGGTCTTGGTTTGCTCATCACTACTTTTATACCAATCCTCCCATTAATCTTGTTCCTTCTACAAGTCTGTATAACCCCGAGACTGGTTGGTTGATATATTCCTGTTGGACTATTTTCGGTTGCCCAAATAATGCCTGTGTTTTGTGATTCAACGCCTCACATTCGCACAGGATATGGTAGGCTGTTTCTTTCCCCTCGTCGCACATTCTGCAACTTGGGTCCCCATTGTATGAGCCTACCTTGTATAGGTGTCCTCTTAGGTTAGGTAGTGCTACTGTTATGCAAATTCTTTTCCTACTGTGTCTGAGTGGTTCTTCCATCGTTCTTTTGGATGGGCCCCTTATGAAGCCTTTTCCATGTCTTATTCTACTGAGTCTCCCCCAGTATTCCTCGTGTTTGTTTCGGATCCATTCCCCGATTTGCCCTCGTGCTATGGTTTTGGTCCCTCCAAGGGCAGGTTTTGATCCAAAGTATGGTGTGGATGATCCCTGTCTCGCTAGGCTCATCCACTTTTTCGTTGCCTTCTATTCTCGAGTGTTCTGTTACCCACAGGAGAGTTACACTGTTGCGTTCTCCCAGGACTTTCAGTTCGGGATCGCTGGTTACAAATCCGCGGCCAAAACTCATGTAAGGGTGGTTGCACCCCATTAAAAGCACCCATAGGAGTGACAGAAATGGAAAAATTTTGCCCCGGGAATCATCTCTTGGGGGTTTTTGGGGTGCGAGAGTGGTTGCACCCCATCAAAAGCACCCCTGGGTGTTACAGAAATGGAGAAATTTTGTAAGGTTTTTTTTTTAATTAAAGAAAACTTTAAAAACGATTTTATTAAACTTGTAATTTATTTCTTCAATAATTTAACTACTTTGAAACCAAAATTCGCGCGCATATTATATTGAAAGTTTGCGGTAACTAGACTTCGGATTCCTTATCAGCGATCCCGAAAACCCTCAAAAGACGATTTCTGAGATAAAATTTTGAATTCAAAATTTCTGTAACCTCTAGGGGTGGTTTTATTGGGGTGCAACTACCCTAACTCGATTTTGTACCGCGGATTTTTAATCAGCGACCCAGAAAACCCTCGAAAGACGATTTCCGAGGTATAATTTTGATTTTTAAAACTTTTCTCTAATATCTGTAATTTCTCGGGGTGGTTTTTTAAAAGGGGGGTGCCAACCACCCTAAAACGAAGACGATTTCCGAGGTAAAATTTTAAATTTTAAAAATTTTCCCATTTCTGTAACTCCTAGGGGTGCTTTTAATGGAGGTGCAACCACCCTCACTTGATTTTTGACCACGGGTTAGTAATCAGCGATTCGCAAAAACCCCCGATAGAGGATTTTCGAGGTAAAATTTTAACTTCTTTAAATTTCCCCATTTCTGTAACCTCTAGGGGTGGTTTTGATGAGGTGCAACCACCCTCACACGATTTTTGGCCGCGGATTCATAATCAGCGACCCCAAAAACCTCCGAGAGACGCTTTCCGAGGTGAAATTTTGAATTTTAAAAATTTTTAATTAGTTTTACTATTGGAGATTATTTGGGGGTGGGAAAACTACCCTAATTTTTTTAAAAATTTTTCATTGCAAGGCAAATGTTAGTAAATGTTCCTGAGGGTCTACAGAATAGGTACAAACAAAATTTTTTAAAATCGGAGCTATTTAATAACTTTCCCACATTTTATAGGATTTTCCGGCTTATTTACTGGGCTATTAAACTTCCTAACTTGTATTAAAAATAAAATCAACCCTTCCTTGGCAGATAGAACAGTAATTTTAATATTAATATCTTACACTCTTAAAAAACTAACCACAACTAACGTTAAAGGTGCTTTAATTATTGGAGGATTCGAAAACTGCAGGAAAATACAATCCATGTTTATTTATCCATCGTGACCTTTAACAATCACCACTCCCAAATATATCGTGTTTTTGATTCTAAGGTAGAATAACAATAAATTTAATTGTAAATGGCTATCAGGTTTAATTTATATTAAATATTAATTTTGCTTGTTCTCTAGTAAATTTAACAAGTCTTTGAACATATTAGGGGATTTTCTTTAGGAGTAATATTTTTATTTTTTGAGCTAGTTACATTTACGTAACCTAACATAAATTAATAATTTGTTTAAAAAAGTGGTGAGACCAGGGCCCCTATCGGGCACAACTAAGTGGACGCCACTGTTCCTATTGGATTACACTGTCTAACAGAAAAATCCTCCCTATAAAAAAATCGTGTGATTTGTAATATTTGGACCTATACTAATATACAACTAACCCTCAAATGTTTTTATTAGCCTCAGATTTCTCGGAAGGGTCTAGTAGAGGGGTCCATAATAATGGGCGACCCATTATTATGGACAGGTAGGTGAATCTATGCTTGAAATATCCCTTTAGTCGTTATTTTATAATCATTTAGTAAACATCTGTTGATTTTTCGATTAGATAGATCTACGTGTAAGAAAAATGTCGATGCGAATTTGTGTTTAATAAAGCTGATAAATTCTGTTATATTTTTTTGGGAAGTTACCGCGAAGGCGTACCAAAAACCGATATCTTTACTAGTAAAAAAGGCTTATGAACTGTACTTTGGATGTAAAGTTGGCGATCAAAAAGTCCTGGGCCCCAAAAGTGTGTTGCAGTTCGTGTTCGAGAACATTGACGGGATGGCTAAAAGGTACGCATAAATCTATGCCATTTGCAGTTCCAAGGGTTTTGGGAGGGAACCTCGTAATCACGTAGATGATTGTTATTTTTGCATGACGAATATCAAAGGAATTACTAGAAAAACTAAGCGTAGCATTCAGTATCCCAATGTTCCGTCTGCAATGCGACCAGTACCCCATGACAATTCATTACCCATTCCCCAACCAACCGGGGAGTTACACGCTTGATTCAGAATCAGACTCTCGAAGTACTTCGCCAGAAGCCGGACCAAGCTACATCCCTAGTTCCATTGATTTGCCCGATACACCTCATTTAATCACTCAAGGTGAATTGAATGACCTTGTTCGTAAAATTTGGGCCTCCCGAAAAAAAAAGCGGAACTTCTCGGATCCCGCCTGCAGCAGTGGAACCTCTTGAAAAAGGAGTTAAGGTGTCCATCTACAGAAAAAGGGAATCTACCCCACAAATTGATCAAAAATTTTGTAAAAGCACTGGATAAAAACGGAAATGCTTTCAACTATTTAAAAGAGAAATTTCCACGTATAAGTGAAGCCAAAATTAAAGAAGGAATTTTTGTTGGTCCCCAAAAGGCAACTCTTAAAGATGCCAACTTCACGGACATTTTAAGTGACCATGAAAGACGGGCATGGAATGCATTTGAAAGTGTTTGCAAAAATTTTCTTGGAAACAAAGGGCAGAAAAATTATCGTGAACTCGTGGAAGAACTGCTCACGGCCTATCATATTTTAAAATGCAACATGTCCCTTTTAAAAATTCACTTTCTCCATTCCCATTTGGACTTTTTTCCTGAAAATCTAGGAGCTATATCGGACGAGCATGGGGAACGATTTCACCAAGACATCGCATCGATAGAGAAAAAATATACTGGGAAAATGGAGCCCGAATATGTTAGCCGACTATTGCTGGACCCTAATACGAGACACATCCAGTCTTTCTTATAAAAGGAAGAGTTCAAGGAAATGAATATTAAAATAAAATAACACTTGAAAATGTTTATACTGAACATAAATTAACTGTTACTAAAATGTATCATACCTTTTATTTTTTTAAAATTTAAAAAATCAGTATTAAAGTGAGTTTTATTGAATTTTGCTTAATATCAAAACATGTGTCTCTCCCTCATTATTGAAGGCTGATATCGAAAATCTGAAGCCAGATCTGGATTCAGCAGGCCAAAATATATAAAATCCAGCCACAATCATTCCAGGGAGGCAAAAAAAATTTTAGAATGTTGGTCAGTGTTATCAGTCTAGAACAGTGGTTCCCAAACTTTTTTCTATGGCGCCCCCTTTTTGAAATTAAGAAATGGTCGCGCCTCCCACTTCCCCCGACTATACAGAAACATTTCTTTTACTAAAAAATAGAGGCATTTATTTTCAAACATAAAATTTGAACACTTGTCTAATCTAATGGTGCTGCATGTCCTTCAAAAGGTCGGAAATTCATGGTTTTATCTTTGAAAGTTCGCAGCGTAGGTCACTAGCAACATCAAGCCGGCTCCGTTTTTTTGTTTTAATTTCCAGTAAAATAGAAAATCCTTTTTCACATAAGTAGGTTGTCGAGAATTGTATGTAAAATTTCAAAGCCATTTTCGCGATTAAAGGATATTTTATCCAAAATCTAGTAATCACCAAATTTTCAAAGTCATTTTTCGCCACTGAGTCGTGTTTTCAGTCGATTGCTTGTTCTTGCATTTATTCTGGAAGGATGTTTATATTAAAGTTAAAAGAATTTCAAGCAAATTTATGTTCATCATTGTCATGTAAATAAGGAAAGTATTGTTGAAATTCATCTTATTAAAATTTAAAATGCATTATTTCAATATAAATCTTCATTTTTTTTCCAAAATATGATAATCGTTATGATACAACAGTTTTTCAAAATTTGTCATCATGCCTATTATGGTTGTTCGACGGTATATCGTTCCATGGCAAGTAATCGCAAACTGTTTACATTATTCTTATCATTTGTTTGTTGGCCTACTGCGAATAAAATAAAAATGGCGCGCCATTCAAAATGTGCGTTCCTATTGGGACACCCTTAATATAGACAGGTATGTAATTAAAATATTAAGTACGATAGATGTATTGCAACAATTAAGTTGTTTTGATAATTAACATTTGCAAGTTGACAGGTCACATATTAATATTATAAAAAAAGATGGGCAAAGTTCCATAAAAGTATAATTCCACGTCAACATAATGTAGGTAAGAGATCAAGAGGACATCAAAAACAAAAACAAATTATTAGCCCGATGTTTAGGTATTAAAAAAATATACATTTTTTCTCATAATAAATATAATAGACTAAAAAACAAATTACTTATTTTTTAGAATTTACAAAATAAAACAGGAAGCGGCACATCTTGGTTAAAGAAAATATTCTTATATGTAGGTTTATTAGGTTAACCTTGTTGTCAAAATAAATTACAGCAAAAATAATGAAAGAAAAAATCAAGGAAGTTTAAAGGTGTATGGAAGCCCAATACTGTAGAACAAAATTGTCCAGGCGTGCAGGGAAGGGAATAGAGGGTTGGCCCCACGAAGTTTTGCGCAAGGGAATAGTAGGTCACAGCCGGACTTCCATAATTCTTTGTTACTATCTATAAAGTTCACATCATCAAATGTCAAATTCAAGCATTCACTGTTTTTTTTATTTTTTGCACAAAATTGTTGGTTATTAAACAATACTACCATAGAATATTTAAAATTATTGTGTAATATTGGATTTTATATCATCTGATATATACAAAAAGGTTTGTAAATAAATAAAAACAAGATTTTTTAAAATAAATTTCAAACATTGTATGATAGTTTTATGTATTTATCACCAATTTTATGATAAAAGAAAATGTAAATGAGTTTAATCTAATCCTAAGATTCTGGTTGTACATTAAAAAGTGAAAATCTTTATAACTGCTTTTTAGGCATATACTTTTCACTAATAACAAACATCCATGAGACAGAATAACAGTGGTTACAAATGTTTAGTAACCTTTGGTACCTAGGTATCCATTGTAACAGTATCCGTTAAATATTATGTGTCTCCAGAACGTCGAGCTTAAAAAGTTGATAATGTAAGTTTAAAAAACCAAAAATCTAATTTCTTCTTAAACAAATACAGAAAAAGCAAAAAGGAACTTTAGCATAAAATTGTACTTACTTTCATTCAATTAGAGGGACCTGTATATATATTAAAATTTGCCTGGTCTGCCCAGTAATTAATAATTTTGATCCTTTAAATAATCCACAGAAATACACAAACATTGTGGAAATCATCTAAAAGATAGTTAAGATTGCCTTACTTTCCTCACTGCTATTTCCTATGAAATTTTCATTATCTTATTATTCATAATTGATATATTATTATTTTTTCGGTTACCTAACGTTACGTCTCATAAGAAGCACCTAATTTAAATATAAGAAATACTTACCTAAAGTAAAAAATGCCGGGTATGTTACCCTTGGATTTGTAAGACAAAACCATACAACCTCTAATTATTTTGTTACGATATTATAAGTAACAAACAATAAACACAAAATTATAGTCACAATTTAATAAACACTAATCACTAAAATAGGAAGGTTTGTATCAATCCAAAAACTTCTGCAACCACAAAATATAGGTACTCACACAAAGCAAAAAAAATCGGCGCAAAGGGCACAAAAACCCCAACGAAAATGACGAATGATGAGACGACGACGGTTGACGATACAGCGCGGATATAGTTTCATCGCCGCCGCGCGCGCCCTTGCACCAAAAACCTTAGACAACCTAAGACCTTTCGGCAAAAAATGTGTTCCAACTACACACTGATTTATCAGTGTGTAAGTAGGGAACACATTAAATTATTTCATGAAATTTTGTTATTGCGCAGAATCGGCGGGGCCAACTCTAACAGTTATTTTCAAATGGGCTGGACATTTTTGGGACGCTACTTGCAGCCAGACACTTGCAAAATATCTGGGCAAAAATTTTAATTTAGTAAGGTGCGGCTGCTCGTCTTGCCGAGAATAAAAACATCTAAAATATAAAAGAGCTTGAAGACCGCTTTATCTTCATTCCTTTTGGTTGAAACTTTTGGTCCTTTAGGTGATAAGGCCACAAATCCATGCAAAAAATCTCTAAGTTTTATTATCCAAAAAATTGGTTTAGTTGTGCAACGGGGTAATGCAGCATCGGTACTAGGTACAATACAGGAAGACCTAGGACTTGATGAAGTTTTTAATTTTTAAATATAGATTTAGTTATTAAGTTAATTCTAGAATATTGTTATTTGGTATTTATGGATACAGGATATTTAGGATATTTACAAAAAACATTTTTTTTTTAAATTTTAAAAACCTGTGTCTTGAGAAAGAAAAATTTGGCGGACCCATGTTTATATGAACTTTTTGTCTTTAAATTCCCTATAGAATGGTCTGTTAAATTTATGGTACATCCTTAATTAATACCCTGTATGATAAAAATTAACAATTAAAAATATAGTCCAATAAAGCTTCAAAATAAATTTAAAAAATAAACTACATATTTTAATCCCAACTAAGATAAAAGTTGCGTTATACTAAAATGCGAAAGATGCTTTTTTTGTTACCCTAAAAATTGTGTATTTTAAAATTCCAAAATATAGCCACAAATAATCTTCACAAGGACATTAAACAATATCCATATAACTTGTCAAAGGTCGCAATAAATATTTTATCATAACAATAAATACCACAAGTCAACAAATTTAAATTTTTGTAAAGTAACATTGATGAAAATAGGTTTGTTTAAAGTATTTAAGAGTCCTAAATTCGAAAATGATAAGCTAATTACTGTAACACGTACAGTTTTTTGTTATAAGGAGAAAAATGAGGAGACGACATATTTTTACAATCTAATATATTTATTTAATATATACATAAAAAACATGTGAAATCTATGCAAAAACATTACTGAGGATTGGTTGTTATGTGAATAAAAAATATATTGCAGGAGATATGATACAGCGACAAAAACGTTCACTATTTCCTTTTGTGTTCTGTAGCATCATCCCTTCTTAAAAACCAACAGTAGGCGCCCAACATAGTATGGTTTCCAGCGTCCCTGGTATCTTGTTTCCATCGTCCTGATGTCCTGGTGAAACCTTTCTCCTTGTTCGCCGCTTACTGCACCCAAATTTTCCGGTAAAAAATTCAAATGAGAGTGCAAAACATGTATTTTTAGAGACATGCGACACCCTAGTAATTCATAGGTTTTCAACCGTTTATCTATGAGGCTTTTATAATCTTCATCTTTCTTGTTGCCCAGATATCCTTTCACTACAAGTACAAAACACGTCCAAGCTGTCAATTCCTTTTCATTTAATTTTTCTTAAAAACGGAGATCACCTAGGAGCTTTCTTATCTGAGGTCCAATAAATATGTCTTCTTTTAATTTTGCTTCACTTAGTTGGGGAAATATTTCTCTTAGGTACTGGAAACCACTACCTTCTTTGTCAATGGCTTTGACAAAGTTTTTTATTAGTCCAAGCTTAATATGGAGAGGCGGTAGCAGCACCTTGTTTGGATTAACAAGGATGGCATATTTAATGTTTGAAGTACCAGGTTCAAAAGAAGTTCTATGATTCCAATCCTACTGTAGTGTTCTTTTGTTGCCCCACTGTCCCTCAGACGCGAAAAACAGCAATACTTTTTAAAACCCCCTTGAAGTCCTAGCAAGATACCTATGACTTTTAAATCTTCATAGATATGTCGGTAAAGTGAAACACTTGCTTTTTTATCTAACAAGTTCCACTGTTGAAGTCTGGAACCAAAAGAAGCTCCGATTTTTATTTTGACAATCCTAGGTCACGTACCAAGTCATTTAATTCATTCTGAGTTATTAAGTAAGGTTCACTGGTAGTTGGTAAAAATGTTGGGTCACAACTGGTCTTCTCAGGAAGTTGTGGATCAGATTCTCAAGTCCATTTGACGACGTGTTTACAAAGGATATTCGGTTGGATACCTACGTATTGGAATCCTTTTTATCATTGTGTATGTACCGATGTACCGATAAGATCTGCGAATAAAGAAATCTTTATATAGAAATTGGGCGCATTTTTTTAATCCGCAAATAGTGAAAACGCGAATGAAGGAAGCGCAAATAAGGAGCTTTGTATGATGTAAAATGCTTTTTAAGTAAATTTTTATTGAAATAGATTAGGTATAATATTAGAGTAGAGTTTTCATTTTCGTCAGGTGCACGTTATTAAAGTAGATCCAGAAACATTAGACCTACAGGTTTAAGACAACTTATTGAACAAGTAGTACCCATTAAATACGCCAAAATTCTTAAAATGTGTTTAATGCAACGTTTTTTGTTTCAGTAAGGAAAAGCCCAGAAATTATAACAACAATAGTACCGGTGGTAGGACCCAATTCAACCCATATGGTATGTCCCCACTGTAGGGCTGAAATTGACACCAGCACAAAATCTAAACCTGGAATCAGAGCCTACATAGCCAGCGCTCTATTATGTGTGTTAGGGTATGTATTTAGTATAAGGAAGGTACTTATTAATTTATGTAATATATAAAGAAAGTAACCATGGATATCTAAGCTGCCAAAACATACTTTAATAAGGACGAGATACTCCAAAACAACTTACTTAGACGTCTCCTTCTAAGCTTCTTGGTACGAATTGTTTAATGGTTTTGCTGATGTTATCAAAATTGTACCTAATATAGGCTAATTTTGGAAAAAATAATAGATTTTTGAATTTTCCGTTGCGGTTGCACCATCTTGCGGTAGTTTTAGAAACTTCTCTCCGATAGACCGTAGCGTGTATGATCGACATTAAAATAGTGCTTTATCTCTAAAAATAATCATTTTTTAACAACTACATTTTCTTTTGTTGCAAAGTATAGTAAAAATATGTTAATCTCGTAGGTTGCACAAGAAAATACGTTCTCTGTTGACATTTATTTTGGATTATCAAACAAATTTCAATTTCAAGATTATATTTTAAAAATAATGTTAAGAAAGGTTAATGGTTTCATGTTTACTTTCCAAAAAATGCCACTGTTGACGTCCAACCTCAGATGTAGGTCACGTTAAAATGATATTACCATAAAATGAGACATTAAAAAAATAAATAAATAATTTTAAGGGTCAAATACTTCTGACTTATGGGGAATAGTTTTATGTGTTTTATAAAAATATGTATATTTATCAGTGGCGGCTCATGGTCAATCTTTCGGGGAGGTCATTAGTTAAAATTTCAAATGCATATGGCTTAACTGATTTTTAGTTAAAAAAACAATTTTAGGTAATTTATTTCACACAGACATTTACTCCAAAGAAAAAACAAGAAAGAAAATTTAAAAATAAATAATTTAGCAAGATTATTTTATTTGAAGAATTATATTTCTATTTATTAAGAAACATAACAATATAACAAATAATATGCATCGACATCTGTTTAAACAGAAAAATTGCACAACATATTCTAAAAAAAAATCTCACACCCGACAATAAGTAATATCGCTAGGCCAGAGGTATGACGGCAACTTATAGGTTAAAAATAAGCATATTTATATGATAAAAAATAAAAAGGGTTAGTTACCTAAATAGTCATAAACATTAGTTCAATCCTTCTGTCTTTGGCACTTGCAAAATGATTGATTACTTCTTCATTGTAATTTACAATATTATTTATAAAGGCCTTTTCAATACTTAACATGGCCAACGCAGAGAGTCTACTTTCCCCCATTGTGTTGCGTAAAAATGTCTTTATTCTATTTAATGTTAATCTCTCGCTCTCTACAGTTGTCATTGGTAACGTATACAAAATTGTCAAAAATTGCACTGTTTCCGAATTTACATTACAAAAACATACACCAACAAAATATAAATTCCTAAAATCGTATATAATCCGCTCTATTAGAACCGTATAACAAACAAACACCTTGAAAAATGCGTAATTTTCCTCTTCGCGGCTGTTGACCCAGATCATGCGATTGCACTGCTTCGGAAAGCAGCCAAAATCGCCCAACCGTAAATTAGATCGGGAAAACTCGACTGGGCTCCGTTTTAAACAATGCGGTCAATGAAGGCAGGCAGCCCGGTTTTTGGCCAACAAACGAAACCACCGATCTGGAGATCGCTGCGCGAAGCTTGTGGAATCCAGTAATCTATCAACGAGTTTATATGCTTAGAATAATAAAGGAAAATTTAAAAGATTGGAAAAAAATAGTTTTTTTCATTTATATCATTTTTATGTTTTTGTTCGGAAATATTAGTCAAAAATATTGGGAGGTCATTGACCAAATGACCCAATGGAGGAGTCGCCACTGATATACCTAAGACATTGACAAGACATAAATTAATTAGCATGCTCGGCTGGAACAGGGGTTCAGGGGTTGAAAACGGTATTTTCTAAGAAGGTAGAAGAAAAAGTAATTAAATGTTTACAAAATTATATTGGATTGTATAGATATTAAACTAGTTGTCACCCACCGGACTATTTGGAAAACATTTAATTTTTTATTAATATATTTTTGTAATAACTTGTGATGTTTTGTCCTTTTAGGTGTTTCTGCGGATGCTGTTTAATTCCTTGCTGCATGGAACAATGTATGGATGTAAACCACAACTGCCCCAACTGCGATTCGTATTTGGGAACGTATAAGAAATAGGATAATAAAATAAAAAGTGGAAAGTAATTTATGTTTTTAATAATGGTTAATACAGGGTCCGCCAATGAAACGGAAAGATTTTGTAAATAATTTTATTTTCAAAGAATGTTTTAAGTAACAGGTTCACAAAAAAAAAGTGGTGTGTGCTGGGTGTTCTGGCGTATTTTGTCCGCTGAATACGTATCTAAAGTCAAAATTGGGGGGCTAAACAGCAAAAATTCGAGAAAAGGCGTAATTTCAAATATTACTATTTTTTTTAATTTAAAACGTCAATATCTCAAAAACTATAACAGATACACGAAAGTTTATATAACATAAACTATGTATTTTTACAAGGCCTTTAATTTAAGTTATATAACTTTTTTGTCTAAATGCAATATTTTTCGAGTTATATTAAAAAAACGAATTCTCAGGAGTTTTTCAAAGTATAACCCTGAAAAAAATTGTACATTTTTTATTTTTGGATTTTTAATGCAAATTTTAAGTGATTTGAGATTTAAAAAAATAAAATAAATGATTTATAATAAAAAAAAAAAACAAAAATAATATAAATAATAAAACAAATCCCATTTTGGAGTGAATTTTGTTTGTAAAAATGACATTTTTGTTTATATCTTCTTTATTATTTATCTCATCAAAAATTTTTAAATAACTTTTTATATAGACAATTTAAAAAGTTTTATTTTTTGTTTCACGAAATTCCTTGTATCTCTTATAGGTTATACAGTCGTAGTCCAAACATTCCGTGGTAGTAGGTTTCTGCCGGTATCAGTTTTTTGGGTTTTTCTCGATTTTTTGTTGTTTGATTCTCAATTTGAACTTCAGATTCGTGTCCAGCGGAAAAAATACGCCAAAAAATCTTAGTCCGTCACCCAGCACACACCACACACCACTTTTTTTTCTGTGGCCTGGGTAATTTTTTTTATAGGAAGTAACAGAGCATCCATTTGATTTAGAGTGTCAAAAAATGTTCTTTGAATACCACATCCGCCAAATGCCCTCAGTTGATCTTAATGTATTGTTGAAGTCGAACCTAAAACTTTTGCACAACTCTTCGCGGCATATTGACAGGTATTGCTGCAAAACTGTCACGAATCCGTTGTTTGAGGGCTGGGATTATTTTGGATGATTCAGTTTCAAACACTCTTGTTCTTACATATCCCCACGAAAAGGAAGTCGCAGACAGTTAGGTCGGGAGAACGAGGAGGCCAACTGATCCATCCGGGACAATTCCAGTCCTCAAACAACGATCCATTACAACATTGTAGAAATACCTGTCGATATGCTGCAAAGAGTTAGGCAAAACTTTCAGGCTCGACTCCAACGATGCATAAATATTAACGGAGGATATTTGGCGAATGTATTTTAAAACAAAATCTTCCCGTTTCATGGGTGGACCTTGTACAAGCAAAAGCCGTTAAAAATAACAGCAAACGTGTTACCAATAACCATTTAAAACCATGTTTTTTTTTTAACAATGGATCATAATTTTTTATAGCTTATATGATTTTGTACATATGTAGGTCTTAACATTACTTTGTAGATGTTTAGGTTGTAAAAAGTGTGACAGTCACTTGTTAATAGAATAGGTACGAGTTTGTTTAATTACACTGATCGCATTTAATGTAAAACGACTAATTTTAGCGTTTTTTTTCGACACCAAAAACTGGTTGTTCCAAAATCTGCAGGTTTTAACATAACGAGCTTTCATTAGAATTTTATGGAGGCATGCCAATATATCGATAGCCGATGGAGTATGATACATTAAATATAAATAAAATTTGTCTTTAGAAAGCAGTTCGATGATATAGATTGCTTTACTATAAAAAAAGTCAAAAATAGTAACTTTTCGCGTCCTTAAATATATTTTTTACTAAAAATACCACAAGAGGGTCAATTATTTCAAACTGATGAATATTTTAAAAATTAGCCCGAGTTGAAAACGTCACTAAAACCCATTTTGATGCGTTAAAAGCTACTGGTGTGAAATTTTCATAAAAATAATTTATGAACCTCCTCTCTATTTTAAATAAAACTAGACATATCAAAAAATAATATGATTTTTTATGTTTTTTTTCCATTAATCCCCAACTTAGCCCAATTTTTTCAACACTTATGGGCCCGCACAAAAAATCGGTTATAAAGTGGGCTTTTTTGGTTGTAAAAAGAAGCAAATTTGATTCCATTTTCTTAAGTTTTACGCATATACCAAATTTGTATTAAATATCTCATTCCTTTCGCGAGTTTTGGTGCCATTTTCCTGCCTAGGCAGTCATATGCATTGCTGTCCCGATAATATGTAAAAGTACAGAAAGGTGACACTTTTAAGATTTTAAAAAGTCTGTAATGTCATCTTTACATATACGGTTGAAAATAATAGTATTTTATATGGATGAAAAGTAACTTTTTCTCCAAATAAAATATGCTGTTTTTTCTTCAAACGCCGACAAATTAATGCAAAAACATCTCTTTTTAATAGTAATAATTATTAAAGATAAGTGGGTTCGTAAGGCGGCTTAGACCGGGTGGGTGAATAGTTGCTGTAGTAAAGTTAAATAAAGCTGTCAGTGGATACTGTCAACAATAATAATTATTTTTTAATTGCGTTTTAATTTCGTATTGATAGACAGTTATTAAGTACATTTAATATTTAATTGAGTAATAAATAAAATTTTAATTTTGTTTTTAGTTTATTAAATATTGAGTTGTTGACGCTTGTTTAGTTGTTTGTTTGTATGTATGTTGCTATGATAATACTTTTTTCTTCGCTGGCGAGAAAGTAAAAAGTAAAGCGCCGGCGGAGGAAAAATGAAACTTCGTTGTTTCCTACACAGTCGAGAAAAAAATGTTATATTAAAATTTCAATACATATCCCCATGGTTCTAATGTTAAAGCTCATCTTAATCAACCCTGTATATTTTCAATTCAAGGCAAAGTCCATAGATGTTATGAAACAATAGTTAAAAATTGAATTAAATTAATACATTATTCACAATTATTCCAAAAACATAAAACATTCATAAGAATTACCTAAGTAGTATAATACACACCATAGATGTAAGAAATAATTTGTTTCACTTTAAAAATAATTTAGGAAATTAAAGAAACAGATAATATCATGTTGAAAATTAATATAGAAAAATATTCCTAGGATTCTGTGAAACTCAAGTTTTTTTCGTGCAATTAACTTGTTTTAAAATAAACAAAAAAATGGTTGCTTGTAAGTAGTCTCTATATTTATTGTTACTAATTTTTTTGTTAAAAGTAATAAAGTATATTTTTTAAAATATGTATTTTTTCTTTTTTTTTTGCTGTATAAGGACCGGTGGCCGTGTAAGTAAGTACGTAAAAATACGAATTTGGTCAATGACTAAAAGGTGCCGTAAATTGCAAAAGAGTACAACCTTTTTAATCCGAATATCCAGTAATTCGGACAAGTCAATGATAGTCCGGACGTACTTCCATAATCCGGAGGCACATAGGAATTTTTGAGTTGAAAACTGTAAGATGGCACTAGCGAACGAAACCGGCATTCCCTGTTAACTCATAGAGCTAGCCTGCTGCCGTAATAGGCTATTTGAGAATGAGAAAAATAAAGTGTCAGTTACTGTTATCAGTATAAATTAAGAGTTTAAAAATGGTTATTTATTAACGTAAGTTAAAAATAATAATTAATTTATTCAAAGATCCCAAAAAAAATGCATTTTTTAAACGTTTGTCACGTGACACAAAACGCTTCTGATTGGTCCAGTTTATGATGACGTCACTTGCTTGTAAACCTCGTTTGTCTACTTGCGCCTACTTGTATATATTAGCTTTCGAAACTGTTTAATGAGATTTTCCTATATTTCCATTGTTTTTGTGTGATTTATTTGCAATATTTTACAAATTCTGTCAAGTACTTTTACCATGGACAACGATTTTGTAAAAGAAGACAGCAGAAACCTGCCCCAAGTCGACGCAATCATGGTCGGATTATTTTTCAAAAATAATTCGGACTTTTATGCTTCGGACCTAAAAAATGTGAAAACACCAAAGTAAGTATAATAACACTTTAGTGGTAACTTAAATTATATCATAAGATAGTGAAATAATGATGAAATTCCACAGCAAGCAAGAACTTTTATAGATTATAAATGTTAAGTTAAAACAAACAAGTTGGTCGGGATCTTTTAGTGTAATACTTCTTAAAATCATAAGACTCTGCAGCTACAACCACAACTAATATTATGGAAAACTGCGGAAATATTCGAAGTGAGTTGCAAGAGAAATTCTGTTAAAAACATTAGAGGTATTATAACCTCAAATCAATAACGAAAATATTTACATTATGAATGTAATTAATTATTACAAAATATAAATATTATGTATCGAAATGGTCTTTACAGAAGAAATATTTGTATATATATTCGCTATGTCTTTAGGGTCCCTCCGAGAAAGTTGCAACCACTTTCGGCGCTCTTCCGACATTCTTTGGAACACTTACAAACAGTTTTTCCAAAGTTTTTAACGAATTACTTGTACATTTTAATACTGCACTATGTTTTTAACTCATTTTGTTACATAAATCACTGATAAAATGTAAATCCAATCGCACTTTCGTTTTTTGTTTGCAACAAATGTATTTGGATGATATGTGTCCCAGATCAGAATACAGGCAAGTGACGTCACCGACCCCATTGCAGTGCCATATTGTCAAAGTAGCGTTTTGACACGTTATTTAAATATTGAATTTTTAATTTGATATTTTTCAGCAAATATGTACCAGAATTTAAAAAAAAAACTTTTACTGGGTTCCTGAAACTCTACGACATAATATAAAATGGATTTTAAAAACCTGTCAAATAGCCTATTACATTTGCGTAATATTAAGTGCGGCAGAGTGAACAAATAAAAAAAAAAACTTAACTTTAAGTTTGCAAAAAAGTCCAAAGTAATAAACCCAATTAAAGCAGAAGAAAGTGTTTAAGATAAATATAATATACAGGGTGTCCCAGAATATGTGGGCAATCTCTCGAAATCTAATAGAAAACCTAAAAATATTATGACATGTTCCCATAAACTTTTTTCCTATGTCCCTCCCCTACGGAGATACGGGTACAAACCGGACGCCCCTGGAAATCGTTTTTGTTTAAATAACTTTTAAAATACTAGGCGTAATTTAATATTTTTTTAATATGATGGTTACTAGATAAGTCTTCTTAAAATGAACCCATTAAATTATATTTGGCTTATTTAGTTTGCCAGGGACGTACTAGCTCTGACACAATAATAGCAATTTTTTAACACCCTGTATGATAAAGGCTCAACAATATTATTTTTGGATATTTTTAATCTTAAACTAAAAAAAAGTAGTCTTGATTGACATCGATAAAATCAACTGTTTACAAGAAATAAAATATCATGGTTGGTAAATTTTTTAACATTATAAAGGGTGTTTTCTAATTGTACGTCAATATTTAGGGAAGCAATTTTTGGGTCCATTTTAAGAAGAAAACTTCATATGAACGTATGTCCTAAACGTCTTAACTTTTGAGATACAGGGTGGTAAAATTTTTAAAAATAAATTATTTATATTTAATATCTGTAATACCACTTTAGATATTTTAATGAAATTTGGCATACATATACTATGTATCAAGGAGCATTTTTTAGTGTACCACTTTTTTTTTATTTGCCAAAATAGGCAGGTCAAATTCTGTACGAACGCCACTGGTGGAAATAAAAAAAATGTGGTACACTAAAATGCTTCTTGATACATAGTACATATATGCCAAATTTTATTAATATATCTAAAGTGGTATTACAAATATTAATAATAAATGATTTATTTTTGAAAATTTTACCACCCTGTATCCCAAAAATTAAGACGTTTAGGACATACGTTCATATAAAGTTTTCTTCTTAAAATGGACCCAAAAATTGCTTGCCTAAGAATTGACGTACAATTAGAAAACACCCTGTATAATGTAAAAAAATTACCAACCATGATATTTATTTTCTCGTAAACAGTTGATTTTATCGATGTCAATCAGGAGTACCTTTTTTTTAGTTTAAGGTTAAAGCTATCCAAAAATAATATTGTTGAGCCTTTATCATACAGGGCGTTAAAAAAATGCTATTATGTCCGTCCCTGGCAAACTAAATAAGCCAAATATGATTTAATGGGTTCATTTTAAGAAGACTATCTAGTTACCATTATATTAAAATAAAAAATTACGCCCAGTATTTTAAAAGTTATTTAAACAAACGATTTCAAAGTATCCGTTATGTACCTGTATCTCCGTAAGGGATCACAGAAAAAGTTTATGGAAACTTGTCATAATATTTGAAAATTAAATATTTTAAAAAAAGTTAGGTTAAAAATTTTGAAAAATAAAACGGTTCATCTGATCTGACCTTGACTTTACCCTTAAGCTTGATTTTCAAGGTCAAAGTGATTTTTTTAAATGCAAACCAGTAGGTATACTAGGAGTGCACGGGCTCACTTCAAGGTCACCGAGTCGTTAGTGAATGCGCATGACCAGTTCAATAGGTGTTCAATACCGGATCGATAGGTGTTCGATACCGGTTCGATAGGTGTTCGGTACCGGTATGTTAGTGGTTCGTTACGGTTTGATACCTGTATCGAACACCTATCGAACCGGTATCGAACACCTATTAAACCGGTATATCGAACCGGTATTGAACACCTATCGAACCGGTATCCAACACCTATCGATCCAGTATCGAACACCTATTGAACTGGTCATCCGCATTCACTAACGACTCGGTGACCTTGAAGTAAGCCCGTGCTTTCCTAGCTTACCTACTCAAACCCCTATTGACACCTTCTAAAGGTCATTCAAAAAAATATGAACTATCGTCTAAGACGTACAATTTTTCACTTTTTCGAAATCCGATATCAAAAATAGTAGTTCCTTATTAAAAATCACTTTGACCTTAAAGATTAAGGTCAAGGTTAAAGTTAAAGTCACCATCAGATTTACCGTTTGATTTCCCAAAACTCTTAACAATTTTTTTTCTCTAGCTTCCTTATTTTCCAAGATATTTAGGTGTGTCCATACTTTTGGGACACCCGATGACACGATATAATTATTATTTTATGTTAAATACTCAGCTCTATAACATCTGAAGAAATAGACGATTTTTAAGTATTTATACCTCGAAAATTGTGAAAAATCTAACATGTTTACATAAAATTGAATACAATTTAACGGTAAATCTAAACATTAATGTATAGGGTGTTTCATTTAAAAAATAAAATTGTTGACAAACCTAAGTTCTTTTTACATTTAAAAATATAATGAAATGAAACTCTGGTTTTAACCAAAAATATTTGACAATATGTTATTTTGGCACACCTTGTAGATAAAGAAAAGGTAGCATCCCAAAATAAACGGGCATTTTGCTAATAACGCTGTTAATATTATTATTATTATTATTAATTTAGATTTATACAATTTTCTTCTCAAAGATTTAAAAATTATATTAATAATATTTTTTATTATGTTAGTAATTTATGCACGCACAGAGATTGATAAAAAATAAAGATATGACTGTTTTATTTGAACAAACTGTGTTACCTACCTTTATTTTCGTTGTTTAATGATCTTGCTAATGTCGCCATTAATTTTAAACGATTCATTTTGTATATGTTACGCTCAATAATCGAATTCGGACAATGCCCGAAAAAAGTACGCAAAACTAGTTATGAGCAACGAATATTTTCCAAACCCGAAATTTTAATTTTATACGGCAATAGAACATTACAAAAAAAGCAAAACTAGTTTTGCGCAATTTAAAATGTGCAACACTAGTTTCGCGCAATTTGAAACGTGCAAAACTAGTTCTGTATATTTTTGGCCAGCACTAGTTCTGCCTCTTTTACAGCCTACCAAACCCAAAAAAGTCGGGTAATGGTGTTTTTTTGTTTTAAATTTATTTCGTTTGTGCTCGTGAAATTGTGTATGTTACAATTATAATAATTACGATATTCACCCATGTACCTATATAAAAATGCAAGCTGAATTCGACTCTCAATTAGTTCGGTTATTGGAGGCTTCAGGTACTCAAAAACAATCTTATGATGAAAAGTCATTACTTTACTACACTTACTGTGGACGATAGTGATGTGCATGGTTTCATTCAAGATAGAGAAATAGAAAATATGTAAAGTGAAACAGGTGAAATATGGACGATAGTGAAGTGCATGGATTCGTTCAAGATGAAGTAATGGAAAATATGCCAAGTGAAACAGATGAAGTGCAAGTTTCTATTGTCGCTGAGGAAAATATGGACGGTAGTGAAGTGCATGGTTTTATTCAAGATGGAGAAATCGAAAATACGCCAAGGAAAAAGTGCCAACTTCTACAGTGAGTGTAGAACCTAAAAACATATTAATGAACCAAAACAAAGGTTTGCTATGTATTGTGTGTCAAAAACCTATCGCCATTGTGAAAAGCTGCTCAAAGTGCAATGGAAACATTCATGCTACATGCGGTATTTTAAAAGTAAGCAAATTTGAATCAGAATTTCAATGTTTTCTTTGCCAATGTTCCTGCGAAATAATTACGAATCGTGAAAACGCTAAAAAGGGTTTTTAAGTACAAGCCAATTTGATGCTCGCAGAATCAAATAAATAATTTAAACCAGCGCTGGTTGGCGACAATGTCTTTGTACGAATACCAGACGTGGATTGTGGCAGATTAGCACCACGAAATGTAATGACAGTTGTTCAATCGATTGATAACGGATTTTACAAAATGGCAATAACGACTAAAATTTTACAAAAACAGTTTTGTAGAAACGAATTTTTGTTGGCTGATAATGTTTTTCTAGACGAAAACAATGTTGGCGATAAAAATGACAAAGAAATATCACTAAGAACTACATCATCCGATATTTCTGGATCTACACAAGGTTTTATTTCATGTATGTACAATATGTTCTTGTCTAAAAAAGAATGACACCTGCAATTCTTGGTGCCATTATTTAAGCTCTTGTTCAAATAAATAATTTTTTAACCTTAACTGGATATTTGCCTAAAAATAAAGTGCTATTTGTTGTTGTATTTGTCAGTATTTAAATAAAATATATTGTCTAAAGGCTGGTTTATGCAGACAACTTTAAATTTAATTTAACTTTTATTTACATTTACTTTAACTTTAAGAATTTCTTGAGCATTTATAAAGAATATTTACATTTGCCATACGCAAGCGCAGAAACACGAAAATTTCGTTGGGTTGGTATTAATTATTAAACCATTTTTTATGTTTTGACAAGGTTTTGGCTGTTTTTTGTCCCGGTTTGTTATAATTAAATAAATAAAATAATTAATAAAGATATCAAATTTTTCCCCTTTACGTAAATGGGGTTTAAAAGATTAAAGTTGACAGCTCGGTCTAGGCGAATTTTAAGTTTGGATACACTGCTCGCGCATGCTCATTTTCATTATTATTTAATTTAATTTTTAAGAAGATAAAATTTGGGCCCAAACTTCTTAAAAAAAAGTTAAAGTTAAAGTTTTCTTAAAGTGTGTATAAACGCGCCTATATATTAGTGTGCAACGATCTTACAAAAGTTAAATTAAATTTAAAGTTGTCTTTAAAACCAGCCTTAAAAACTTTTTAAACTTTATTTTATTCGGACCTGCGCGCTAATTACTTTAAAAAAAAAAACAAAACTAATGGGGGTTTTTTCAGAAATGTACTAATTTAAATATTGTACAGTTTAAAATGCGCAAAACTAGTCCTGCTTATTTCGTAATGCTCAATATCCGTAAAAAAATAAAAATTTCGGATTTAGGAAATATTCGTTGCTCAAAACTAGTTTGGCGTATTTTTAAGGAGTCCCGAAATTCGACTATCGAGCGTAACATATATAACAAATTTGTATATTAAACTGCGATAAATAGACGTGTTTTAAACTAAAGCACCCATATAAAGGGTTTTTAAAAAACCGTTTAACAACTAACCAAATATTAGACGTTTTTCCGCCACAATTGACATCTACTTTATAAAGGTATGGCAACCCTGCGTGGTCTAACGTCGACGAAGTATGTAATCTTTGTATCTTCGATGGCTTAAAAAATATGTTGTACGTATTTAGTTCAAAAAGGTGTATTGAATATATGAAAATCGTAATTTAAGCAGATAGCTTACCCCTCAAATTTGCATGAGAAGTTGTAAATAACAAGATTTAATTTTTGTTTACACTTCTCTATCGAACTTCCTCCTTGGTGGTCTAGGGTTGTCTATTGCATGTATAAAGTCTGGTAACGTCGGTCATACAAGTATATATATATATATATATATATATATATATATATATATATATATATATATATATATATATATATATATATATATATATATATATATAATATATATATATATATATATATATATATATATTATTTAATATATATATATATTTTATTTTTAAATTTTTAAAAATATTATTTTTTTTATTTTAAATAAAAAATTTATATATAAAAATTTTATTTAAATATAAATAATTTATTAATAAATTTTAATTAAAAATATATTATATAAAATTTAATTTATTATTTTATATTATAAATAAAACAAATTTATAATTATTCATATTAAAAGACACATTAATCATTAAATTTCCTTTTCAAAGTTTGTTTTTACAATCGGGGTATACGTTTCTGTGTTCTTGTACCCAACGTAATAAAAATTGCTTTTGCTCCTCTTCAACAGTGATTAAACCATAAAGTCTTGCATTAATTTAACAGCTCTTTCTGCCGTATCATTAACTGCTCTCAGTGCCAATAGTTTTTTTAGCTTGTTGAAACGAATCATCATTTGACCAAAAGAAGGGCTCTTCTTCAGAAAACTGTCATCAAAGGGGTCGATTAAAAAGGAACTTGCTTTTAACAGAAACGAAGTCATCGTGTTTTTCTCTGAAATTAAAAAAAGAAGGAACGGTTATCAATCGTATGGTAAACTATAGAAAAAATGAAAGCATAATTTACATATAAGACATACCAAAAATGGGCCACAAAGTTCTTTTTTTGGATGCCATATAACATCGTGGGCTGATGGGTTTTCTTTAGCTAAGTTAGCAACCATTTTTACTTTAGTTTCTTGATCGGCATCATTGTCAAATAAAGACAAAACAGACACTTCATCTGTCAAATACCATAGATGCTGGCAAAACTTCTGTAAAGCTGCTTTGGAAATGCTTTTGTCTATTTTTGTTTCTTTTTTCGGACTTTAAAAAGCATAAGTCCTGATAAGGTGCTTTTACTGCTAAAATGCATTGGAGCCAGAATTTGACGTAGGATGTCACGATAAACAGACAGACATCCAACAGAGCTGCCTTATCCTTGTTTGAAATTCTGAATTGGGAGCTTAGTAATGATATTTTTAACAAATAAATGGCTCTCGCCATCCACCGAGCTTGGTGCATAGCACCTGGAGGCCGAATCTTAAATTTCTTCTCTGCATCTCCACCAAGAAATATTATTGAAAGCTCAATTAATTCACGATAGTCATCTCTAGCTATTTCTTTAGTCAATTCAAATCGGTAGAGTTCTAGCAGTTTATCAATTTCTGAAACATTTAAACAAGATAGCTTTTCCGGACAGATTTGTATTTTTTCGGCATCGATATTTTTCCAGTTTTCTCGGAACTTTTTAAACAACGGAATATCTGGGCTTGTAGTTACTTGGCTGATTTTCGCTTCAAACACACTTTTTAATACTAGTTCGTAGACGTGATGACGGCAAGCAAAAATAAGCATTTATCACTCCAGTTTTTGTTCAAGAAGCACACATATGCACCATTAATACGGCCTGTATTTGAAGCAGTAGTATCACAACAGAGAATCTGCACTCTGTCCTCAAGATTCCAGTTGAGAATGGCATTCCAAACTGCCTGTGCCTGTTCGCTTCCTGATGAGCTGTCCAAGTTGTTCGTTATCATCATATGAAATAACTATCGGGAGGGGTACTTCTTTACATTTACGTGAATCTAGTGCCGGTTATAGTTTGCCATCCTAGTGGACAGTTACCGTATCCGGGATATTGTTTTAAAAATTCACTTTTATAGCTTCAGCCCGCTCTCTTCGCATTTCTGTATGAATTCTATGGATTGAGGACTTGCTAATAGAAAAGTCATCCGTATTATGCCCTAGTGCCTCAATAATAGCTTTAATTATTAATACAGAATCTCTTACACTTAACTGACATCTATCTAATGCTATACTTCGGAGTTATGAAATTTTTCCGCTTACAAGTTTTATCGGGCTGAGAGAAAGCAGCACTTAGGCTGGGTCTATTTTCTTGTAAATCTAATATTTTAGAATCAGAAGATGAGTTTTCTTGTGGTGGTTCATAAGATGATGTTGATGCAGCTAACGATGAAAAATATTTAGCACGTCGCTTTTTCTCCTCAATGTTTCTAAGGCGCGCCTTTCTTCTTTTTCTGTACGTCCACTCCGGCTAAGTGATCAGGCCGACCTGGTTCTCTTTGGCGCTTCAAGAAAATCCTATCTTCATTTATTTTAATTAGCTGAAGCGCATCGGCATGAGCAATGTCAAACAAATTGTCTAAGTTGGAAAGAAACTCTTGCCGACGTTGTTCAAATACTTCTTGTGTTTTTTTCGCATTTTTTTGCAAATCTCTCCAAACTTGGTATAATGAAACTAGTTTCTTAACACAGTTAGGTAATGATTTAGTCGGTATACGTGCCTTTTCCCAGTAAATAATACACTCACGAATAGTAAGATTTGCACTTTCATTCACACTTAAATTCACTTCACGAATATTATAGAACAATACTCCCAGTACTTGTCCATTAAAGGGAAGTTTCGAACCGGTGATTTGATGTTTTACGTCTCCTATTAAAAAGATCTCCTTTTGGAACTTCGTAACTCCACTGACATGTTGACTACTCAAAAGTAATGCGGTTACTAATAAAATAAACAAATAATAACACGAATCTCCTAAATTAAACCTTTGACTTTTTATGAATATGATGGGCCATCTTTACCCACCTCCTTTCCAATATTTTTTAAAACAATTTGCACTTTGTTAATATAGTCCAAGAAAATAGGTCGTGAAATACGAATTTGAGGTTAAAACTTGAATTTTTGATATATGTAAGTTACTTTGAAGAATCTAAAAACGAACTGTAATTTTTTTTTTTAATTCACTCCCGGGAAGGGGTGAAAAAAAAAATTTAAAAAATTGTTTTTTTTTAATTTTGAAGAAACGGTAAGTCCTAGAAAAAAAAGTTTTAAATAAAAGTTGTAGAACGTAAAATTCTACATAAAAATGATTTTATAACTTTTTTTCCTAAAATTAAAATTAACTGAGAAAGGGTAGCTAGAAGCTAGGGGGTGATAACAGCAACTTTAAAAAATCATAAATTATTGGAAAATTAAAAAACTTAGTTTTTTTTAATTATTTATATAATTAACAACAACTTTAATTCTAGAGGTTTTTTTTCTCTAGATTTAAAGTTGTTAATTATATGAATAATTAAAAAAAAACTATGAGTTTTTTAATTTTTCAATAATTTATGATTCTTTAAAGTTGCTGTTATTATCCCCTAGTTTCTAGCTACCCTATCTCAGTTAATTTTAATTTTAGGAAAAAAAGGTATATAATCATTTTTATGTCGTTTTACAACTTTTATTTAAAACTTTTTTTTCTGGGGCTTACCGTTTTCTCAAATTTTTAAAAAAACCACTTTTTTATTAATTAATTAATTTATTATTATTTATAATTATGAATTAAAAAAAATTACAGTTCGTTTTTAGATTCTTCAAAGTAACTTTTATCAAAAATTCAAGTTTTAACCTCAAATTCGTATTTCACGACCTATTTTCTTGGACTAATATCTGTATTAAAGCCCGTAAATATGATTGCAAGAAGGAATAAACATTTCACTTCAAGTAAATAATATTGACGAGATTAATAACTTTGGTTTTTTCAAATCCTTTTAATATTTATTTTTCTTTATAGCATATTGCAGATAATGATTCCTAGGGGGTAAATACCCCCTCTACCCCCCCCACCTACGTCAGTGTTGATAACAATGAATACGAAATTCTTTTTAATAAAACGTGCTAAAACAATGAGACGCTTTCGAAAACAAACCAAAGAGTAAGGTGTGTCTTACCAAGAAAATATTAATTTTATGTTTTAGCTCTTTTGATTTATTTCAAATTATTTTCTTAAGCATTGCTTGATTCTACGAAAAAAATACAGAAAATCACCTATTTCACATTTTTTTAAAATGGGGGTTAAGCCACAAATATCCACCATCTCTTATGGTTCTCTCTGGGTATCTGTTTGGCTCAAAAAGTGGCCAAAGAATAGCAATAAATAAAGAAGCGCTGGTATAGCAGAAGGGTATCAATATTTTATTTTACAACTTAACCAAATATAAATATATTAATAATAATTCACTACATACCAAATAACAATATTCTAAAATTAAATAAATAACTTAATCTATACCTTTTTAAAAAATTATAAATTTCATCAAGTCCTAGGTCTTCCTGGATTGTTCCTAGTACCGATGCTGCATTACCCGTTGCACAGCTAAACCAATTCTTTGATAATGAAACTTCGAGATTTTTTGCATTGTATTTTTTGCAAATTTCATTAATAAAACCCTTAGCCTCATCACCCAAAGGACCAAAAGTTTCAACAGCAAAAGGAATGAAGATAAAGCGTTCTTCAAGCTCTTTATATTTTAGATGTTTTTTATTCTCGGCAATACGAGCAGCCGCACCTACAAAATTAGAAGTTTTGTCCAGATAGGATTTTGCAAGTGTATGGCTGCAAGTAGCGTCCCAAAGTAATTGTTTTCCATATTTCCAGGGAATTAAGGTCATTCCATCTACCCGTTTTCCATCGCTTCTGCAAACTCCAAGAGGCTCTAACACAGAAGGATTTTCAGCTAAAATCAGAGCTCTTTTGATAATGTCATTTATCTGACTGTGTCTAGAAGAACGCCCTGCGCTTTTTTTGCAGCTTAACCCATGTAGGCCATGGTGTAAACACATAAACTTCTAGTCCGTTAAAAATACTCGTAATAAAAACGCGTGCAATTAGCTTGTCTTCCTCCAACCTCTGCTTTTGCTCATCAACATCTATTTCGGGTATATTATCAAGTTCAAGTGTGGCTTGGTTATCAACTAGACCCAAAAGACTGGGGTTGGAAGTTGATAAACAATATATTGGAACCAGTCCAGACTTTACTCCCACCTGCGCCGAAGAAACTCCTTAACACAATTTTTTGCAACTGTAAAAAGGGATGTAGTGCTAAATGCGACTGCAAAAAAGTTGGACTGTTTTGTTCTCTAGCATGTACTAGATGTCACGGCCAGTCGTGCTCCAATGTTGAATCACGAACAGCATAGGATTCCAATGATATCAACGAGGATACATGTGATGCATCGCTATTAAGGCAATTTACTTGCACCCAGTAAGAAGAAGAAGAAGAAGGAGAAGATCAGGGGCCGGATAAACAAGGAGATGGACAGGAAGAAGAGGAAGCAGATATCAGGATTATGATCGAAATAATTTCAGTTTTAAGTACCGCTTTCTCGTCTTTATCCATTTAATATTCAATATTTTTCAATCAAACAGAATCACAATAGACCGTGGAGAGGCCTACCGAAGAAACCGCATTAAAAAAACGCGCTAAGTACACTACCTTATAGGTGGCGTGGAAAAGTGTGCATATTATGAAAAATACTTTATAACTTTTTCAACTGTTTTAACCGTTATATCTTTGCAACGGTGGCTCTTAGAAAAAAAAACATTAGAATATTTTTTATAGATCATTTTATGTTCTATAATTTTGTCTAAACTAATTTTCTGATAAAACTTACCATTTTGCTAAAAAACGCGAAAAACACGTTTTTGTGACCTTTGACCTTGAATATTTTTTTATCGGGTATGGGATCGATGGGGACTTTTTAGATTTTACATATAATGGTGTTCCGAACATTTCTACCAATTTTTAGCTCCATGCGAATATTTGTACCTTTTCATGTCTAAATTGACCGCCTGGAACACCAACGCCATCTTTGTAACACAGAGATGGTGATCCTGGTCTTTAGAATCCATGTTTAGTACCTACTCGTTGAAAGATCCTGTACATGATGTGGGCGATTTGTCGTCTTCTTTCCTATCTACATTTGCTATTCATCGATTTATTAATTCATGACTTCCAAAATATGTCACTGGCTCTTGGACTAGTGTAGCGATTCCAAAACTGTAATTTTGCAAACGGCTTACTCACAGCTATTTTTAAATTTCCAATCGACAGACAGTTTTACATATTTATGACTGAAATGGGCGTCTTTTATAATCGCGCCATAAATTTTAAAATTGTAACAGGAAATACTGACGATCACGAATAAAATTGCTGGAGCATTTTCAGTAAGTAATGAAATAAGACAGGCACTGAAAAATTATTTCGTTAATACCAGAACTTTACACAATTGCTAAGAGCATCCAGGCGGTTGGTTTTATATTTTAAAAAAATTTAACAGCTTAAGGTCTCTAGTATATGTGAGAAAAAAAAACTTAAATATCCAAGGCCTATATTCTGGACTCTATACCCCAGTGGTTCCCAAACTTTTTTCTATGGGGCTCCCTTTTTGAAATTAAGAAGTGGTCGCGAACCCCACTTCCCTCGACTATACAGAAACATTCCTTTTACTAAAAAAAAAGAGGCATTTATTTATAAACGTGACATTTAAGCACTTATCTAATCTAATGCGAAGTATGGTGCCGCATTTCCTTATCAAGGAAATTTTTGGTTTTTTCTTTAAAAGTACGCAACGTAGGTCACTAGCAACATCAAGCCGGCTAAGTTTTTTTTGTTTTAATTTCCATTAAAATAGAAAATTATTCTTTACATAAGTAGGTTGCCGAGAATGGTATGTAAAATTTCAAAGCCATTTCTGCGATTAAAAGATAGATGGGAAGATATTTTATCGAAAATGTGGTAATCACCAAATTTTTAAAGTCATGTTTCGCCACTGAGTCTTGTTTTTAGTCGATTGCTTGTTCTTGCATTTCTTCTGGAAGGATGTTTATATAAAAATTAAAAGGACTTTAAGCATATTTATGTTCATCATTGTCATGTAAATTAGAAAAATATCGTTGGAATTCATCAAAGGGACTTTCTAGATGAAATATAATAACTTTTGTAATCTCTTCGTTTTTAGCAGTGTCGTCACTATTCTCCATTAATAAACCCAATTTCGGAAATAGGAAAAAATTGGTGTTTGAACTTGCAGACGACGTTTCCATATATAAATCTTTTTTTTTAATTTGAACTGATTTTTTGTTATTTTAAAGATGAAAATTTGATGTTGCTTTTCCGCCCCCCAGTTTGGGAACCACTGCTATACCCAATTGGTCGAGAAAACGTGGTCTATTTTTGCCTTACGAGGGATTTTTTGTGCAGTAAGATGGATTTGAATGCGGTTTTTTGCATTTGATTCGTGTGAATGTCTAGAAACTTTGTGAACAAATTTAATTAATGGAAATAAAAAAAATGCATTTTCGAACTGCATTTTTAAGTTTGCAATAATAAAAATTTATAACTACGTAAGTATTGATGGAAATGGGCCCAAATTTATTATTCGGGGGTTTTTAAGGTCGCTGAACATGAATATGACATTGACAAGGGCCTATGGAGTACCTGGTGCAGGCTAAGGATGGTGTAAACGTCGACATCTGGAGTTTTACGGCAATTCCTCCCAATATCAGCCCAATTTTGTTACTCGGGGGTTTTCGAGATCGCTGAACACGAATATGACATTGGCAAGGACCTGCGGAGTACCTGGTGCGCGCTAAGGATGGTGTAAACGTCGTCTTCTGGAGTTTTATTACAAGCTCCCCTAATATTAGCCCAATTGTTTTTAGTTGGGGGGTTTTTGTGGTCGCTGATCACGAATATGACGTTGACAAGGGCCAGCGGAGTACCTGGTGTGCCTAATTTACGCAAGAAACCCATTGTCGGAGTATCTGGTGCGCGCTAATAATGGTAGAAACGTCGTCTTCTGGAATTTTACGGCAATTCCTCCTAATATCAGCCCAATTTTATTACTCGGGGGTTTTCGAGGTCGCTGAACACTGAATATGATATTGACAAGGGCCGGCGGAGTACCTGGTGTGCCTAATTTACACAAGGAACCCATTGACCCCCAATAAAACAAATACATTTCCACATGGATGTGAACGTTATCTTTATTTTCAAAACATAATGTTATAGAACAAAAAAATACCATATACTATATTATGTTACTACCTATTACGTTTAAAATAAACTACCTACCTACATTTTGTTAATAGGAAATAATATTTACACCAAAACTAACCTTTAATATATACATGTTACGTTTATATTAGTCTATCACATTTTTAATGCCAATATAAATATAAAATATGTTTAGGTGTATATCAAGTTTGTAATGTTTATTTTATCCCCTATGCTTTGCGCTCATCTACTACTGTGATAAAAACTTAGGTAAATATTTCATTAAAACTTCCCGCGTATGCCAATTAGGAAATTTTTTTTTTTTAAATTTGGGTACCACTGTGAACATCTGGAAAAAATTTGAGTCTCTAACATCATTAGTATTTTTTTTCCCTTGTTTTTGGAAAAAGAAAAAATGATTTGGCGTTTTTTCAAGTTTTTGTTGCACAACGAAGTGCGATTCAATTTTGTTTGCGAAATAAAGTTTCTTGTGCGAACACGTTCAGAATGCTACAAGAGGTATTCGGCGATGAAACCATGTATTTGAGGCAAGCTGAAAACTTGTCATATACTTCTCCTATTAAACCTCAACACGGAACTGCAGACCTGGCTGGTGAGTAGGGGGAAATAAACCCCCAAAATTTTTTAAAAAATTTTTTTTTTTTTTCCAAAAATTTTTGAGGAATATAATTTTTTTATATTTGTAGTTGAATGTTTAAAAATTAAAAAAAAAAAAGCCAGACGATTTTGTCTTTTAATTTGCCAGGGGAAAAATGTTTGGCAAATAATAAAAAAAATGTATTTGAGGCAACTTGAAATTTTAATGGGGTATTATTTATAACTAAAAAAAAAGATTCAAAAAAAGACAGATCAGGGGATTCCCCATGCCAGGTGACAAAAAAAGATGTATAGATGCGACTGGTCCCTGTGCCCACAGGCGTGGAAGAGAAACGTTTATCGGCAGCTGTCTGCGTTCTTACTTCCGCTTATTGGCTCTGGGGGTCACCGTTACCATAGCTATGAGGTTTCTAGTCGGAATCTGGGAGTCGTTATTCGAGCTAAAATATTGGTTTTAAAGGGTTTTTTAAAATTAAAAATTTTAAAAAGTTTAAAAAATTTGTTTGTGTCATTTGCAAAAAGACGATGATAAAGTGTTTTTGTAGAAAAAAACCCCCCCAAAAATCAAAATATTAAATCAAAAAAGGATTAAAATATAAAAAATAAACATTTTTTTTTCTTTAGTATTAACCCTTTTTGCGAGGTGAGATCCTTGCGACCCGGGAAAAAAAGGGCCCCCTGGACGGAGTCGCATATGGTCGACGCATGTATACGGTTCCGGAAGTCAGTTTTTGGAGCTTTTTTAGACTTGGTAACAGACTGCGTCGCCTTTCGTTCCCCGTTTAAACCCGTCGAGGGCGTTTTCATTGATTATATGCGACATCCGGCCCCTTTCACTTTCGGGTGCGTCTTTACTTGATTTTCGGCGATGGGTTAAAAAATCGGAGGAGGCACTGGTCCGTCGGGAACCTCGCGAAGAGCCAAAAAACCAAAATTAAGGTGAAAATTTTTGGGGTTAACTGAGTGTGAAGTAGAAACATTTTAACTGTTATGGGGGATGTTTTGGTTTTCCCAAGGAGGAGAATTATGTTTCTAGTGGGATATTTTCCTAATCGGGGGGTGAAAGCGGGGATGGGAGGACCAAGATGACGGAAAAAAAAAAATTTTGGGAAATTAATAAAGGGGGGGTTTGAACAAAATTTTGAAAATATTGAAAATTTTGAACTAATTTGGGGTAAGAATTTTCAACCAAAAGCACGTTTTTGACAATGGTAGGGTTTTAAAAAAAGAAAATTTGTTAAAAAAAACCCGGAGGTTAACTATTTCCAAAAACTGAAGAGATTGCTTCATTATTGCGGAAAAAACTATCCCGAGAAAAAGAAGCAAAGGATTGAAAGGATATTGACTTTCCGAGTTTTTGTTTTTATATCCCCAACTTTGCTAATG
The DNA here is from genome assembly GCA_019359885.1 of Listronotus oregonensis. Lineage (NCBI taxonomy): Eukaryota > Metazoa > Arthropoda > Insecta > Coleoptera > Curculionidae > Listronotus > Listronotus oregonensis. The sequence goes on along the minus strand of JAHBCN010003434.1, from coordinate 25,240 downwards.
GGCCATTTAAAAAAAACAAACTTAAAGATTACTTCAAAAGATAATTTAATTTCTCCCTAGTTTTCCAAAAATGAGTCGCGAAAACCTTAGATACTGAGATACTTTAAATTTTTTCCCAAAAAGGAAAGGCTTAAATGATCAGGAAAATGGATTATATTAAAATATAAAATCACAATTTCAAAGTGTTTTCCCGTTTGAAAATTCGTTTCGAGAAAGTATGATTTTATTCAAAGGCGCCCAATTCAAAAAAAAAAAACCAAAAAACGCTTTGGAATAAAACTTTTGTTTTATGTGATTGGAAACAGGTTTTTTTTTGGGTTTTTTATATTGGGAAAAACACTGAGGTAACATTAATCGGAACGGATTGGTTCTGTTGTTGCTAAATTTTTAGAGTCAATTTAAAAGGGCTTTTCAGCGATAATTACAAAACCTTTTATCAAATATCTGTTTAACCAAAACCCCAATTTTGCGGTTGTATGTTATCTTATTTTTTTTTATTATTTTTTTTAAAAAGAAGTATTTTTTTTAATAAATTACAATTTGACAATCAAAAAAATTTTTTTTACTTTTTTCTACATGAAATTTTTACTAAAAAGCGATGCCAAATTCGACAGCCGTCTGTGTAGATGATTTAAATTCCGTCCGCCCGGAGAACTCCGGAAAGGGCGTCGTAGGGAAAAGGGGGTTTGATAATTTTCATTTGGGAAATTTTTTTTATTTCAATAAATCTGATTTTTGATTTTATATTTTTGTTATCATTACTTTCAATACTTGTCTTTATTGTTTTTAACATGAAAAAAAATTTAATTTGGATAAATTTTAAGTTTAAACCCCACAAAAAAAAAAATGTTTTAAATTTTGATGTAGCTGCAAAAATCTGAATTCAAAAAAAAAATTTTTTTTAAAAAAAATTTTTTTTAAAATTTAAATTTTTTAAAAAAAAAAAAGTATCTTCAGATTTGTTAAAAAAAAAAAATTTTTTTCTCTAATGTCAAATATTTAAAATTCATCACATTTAAATTTGTATTAAAATTAACTAAATAACAAATTTTATATGTTTAAAAAAAATAAGTCCATTTACACACAAAATCAACACAATCATTTTTACTTAAACCTTTTTAGCAGAAATTCATTTTTTTTTTTTTTTTACTCCGAAATTCCGACAGAAACCTCATGGATATTGTAAGCGACGTGACCTTCCCAAAAAGCAATAGTAACGCGGAAAAAGTAAGAACGCAGACAGCTGCCGATAAACGTTCTCTCACTAAAAGGCTTGTCTATGCGCTACCCAGTCGCACCTAAAACATAATTTTTTAGATAAATTGGTAGAAAAGCCCCACCAAAATGATCTGTCTTTTGAAAATCTTATTTTTTAGTTATAACTAATACTCTTTTAAAAATTTTCCCGTTGCCTCAATATTTTTATTTTTTTTTTGGAAAAAATTTTTGCACGCCTCGCGACGTTAAAACCCCGAAAAACCCTACCGCCAGGTCTGCACTTACGTGTTGGGGTTTAATAGGAGAAGCATATGACAAGTTTTCAGCTTGCCTCAAATATCTACCCAAAAATTGCTGCCAGCTCCCGGGCTATAAGTGGCATAAGGACTTCAAAGGGGGCCGAGAACATGTTGCTGATTTGGACGACCATCAACATCAATTGACGAGCAACACATCAAGAAAATGAAGGATTTAGTGCCTGCGATTATCTATTAGAGACCTTGCGGATATGGTAAATATTTATCATATGGATCGATTCAAGCGACTTTTGAAGGATCATTTGGGTCTCAGAATGTGAAATCACGTTTGGTGCCAAAATTTCTCAATTTCATGGAAAAAGAACGACGCAGAGAAGTCTGTACAGAGATGCTTACCAACTATCAGGACGTTATAAAACGCATTATTACTGGTAATGAGACTTGGATCTATGCATACGACCCGGAAACAACCGACCAATCGAGTGAATACCGTGCAAAAGGTGAACGACGCACACAAGCAAAATTCGGGAAAACGGCAACTGTCGAAATCGTGTGAGTACCAACTTCGCAATTAAGCCATTCGGAGTATAATTTCATTATCGTGTTACCTGGGTATAATAAACAATCACCTTTTATTTTTAGTCTTGTCACTTGCAAAATATTTTAGTTGAAAGCGTGTTCGTGAGACTATTTCATTGTGATTCAAAAGCGCCTGTGAAAATTAGTAATTTATTTCAGTTTTTTGGGAAAGTGTGGGGGGAAAATTTTGTAAACTATGGGGCCCATTCTGGTAAAATAAAATTAAAAATATTTTTTTAAAATTTTTTTACGTTTTTTTATACTGGTGTTCTGAAAAGTTAACAATTAAATTTTTTTAATTTCATTTTTCTTTTGGTAAAGTAAAAGTATGGGTTTCGGGAATTTTGCATTTAAATTAGTTTTTTAAAATTTTTTTAATTAGTCTTGTAAGATCCCATCTGTTGCTGCGATAATTTTGATCTTGACGAAAATATTTTTAAAAATTTATGGTCTGGTCCAAATTCGTATAAAATTAGGGCCCAAACGCAACAAATAATTTTCTCCCATTAACAAAGAATAAAATAAAACATTATTTTATAGAAAATTAAATAAAGAAATAAAAACTGCATATGGGTTTAAAATTTAATATGGCGACCAATTTTAAATGAAATTATTAAAATATATTGTTGTAATTAACATTGAATTAAAATTAAAGAAACAGTTTAACAATCAAATTTATGTAGTTTCAAAATATAAAAATTTTAATCCAAACAGCTATTATAATGTAGTTTTTTTGAATTAACATTCATCCCTTTTGCTTTTCGTCTCAAATTTGGAAGATTTTTTTTAATGTAATTTTTAGACCATTGATTGCAAAAATATAATCCGTACAAATATTTTTAAGCGACGGCTTGAAAATCAAGCAAGTCGTTTTAATTCAGTCATGTTATTCTTTCTTCCCGACCAAAGTCAACAGAATTTCCAGTAACAGCTTGCGTGAGGTAATTTGAAAACGCCGTTTAAGCTGAGGTTATTGGTTTTTGCATCACGATAACGCACCATCTCACGATGCACTGGTTATTCGAGATATTTTGGCCAAAATTCTACTCATGTCGTTGCTAAGCCGCTGTATTCGACTGATTTAGCTCCGTGTGACTTCTGGCTGTTCCCAAAACTCAAAAGACCACTTCGTGGGCACCGTTTTGAGTCGATTGAAGAGATTTTACGTAAATCGCTACATTGAAGGTCATATCTGAAAACGACTATTTAGCATGCATGGAGGACTGGAAGAAACGTTGGCACAAGTGTATTTTATCGGAGGGGGATTATTTTGAATGGGACAAGATAGATTTGGAAGAATAAATAAAGATTTTTCATTTTATAATAAAATTCACCTTAGTTTTTGATCACAGTAGTATATAATAAAATACCACCTCGATTTTTCTGTTTAATTTTATAATATACAGGGTATTTCACTTTAAACCCGCAACGCCAATTTTAAAAACAAAGAAATGAATTTTTTAAAAGTATAGCACGGCTTACAAAGACTTTTGGTACCTATAATTAAACAGTAAGCCACCAGTGTCATCTTTCGAAAAGTGGTAAATAGAACATAAAAAACCAAAATTTGTACAAAAGTTAACCTTTCCCTGATTTTTATATAGGAAACTTCGTAGAAAACTTAACTAACTCGTATTTTGGCTACCCTACCTAACACCTGCCGACTGCCCGATATGGGCATAGGTTTTTAAACTTCATTAAACACTTAAAAGCGCAAAGCATTAAGGCCACCCAACAGGAAGCAAAGGAACCGAAATTACACGACTATTTTTTCTTCTGTAAAATTGATACATATTTTACAAGGGCTAAAGCTTTTTATGTAAAAAAATAAATCGATAAATATACCTAAAATACTGCTGCAAAAAACCAAAAATATTTATTAACTAGCTTTAAAAAACATAGAAACGTTTGTTTTTGTGATATTTACAGTAGAATTAACCTTTTGTGATGCAAAGCAATATTTTCTTTTTGTATAAAGGTCAAAAAATGGATAACAATATGAAAAATAATGGATTATATATTCATGTGAAGCTTGAATGTTAAACCTAGGCCTACTTAAATTAAATGTTGGCATTCTGGAGTTCAAGGAACCAAATATTTTAATTCAGGTCCCTTTAAAATTCGTACAGGAGTTTGTAGAAGGGACAAGTTTTTTCTATTTATTTTCTAATTTTTAACACACTGTATAAAGCTAAAGTGAGTAAGTTATCCAGAGTTTTATTATATTATTTAAAAAATGGCCTTATTAATTTTAAACTAGTTACGTATCATTGCCATAATATTTAATAGCCAAAAACTGCATTTTTTTAACATAACACTTTGGTACATAGCCTTCTTGTATTTAAAATTGCACTAACCAATACTCACACTTGCACAGTCAAGCTCCTTATTCGCGTTTTCACTATTCGCGAATTAAAAAAATGCTACCCAATTCCTATATTCGCGGCTAAAGATTTCTTTATTCGCGGATCTAATCGGTACATCGGTTTATACACAATAATAAAAAGGATTCCAATATGTAGGTATCCAACCGAATATCCTTTGTAAACGCGTCGTCAAATGGACTAATAGCCGAAATTGCGAATGGAATAGGACGAGATGGGTTCGAACAGATAGAATCAAGTGACATTCAGAAGTTGCTTGAATGGCAAGATGAAGATTTGACTGAAACTGACTTGCAGGAAATGTTAAATTTACAGCCCATTAAAGAAGAGGCTTCAACAAGCACGGGAAACGTGACATTTAATTTGAAAAATCTTAGTGAAGGTTTAAGAATGGCTAATGAACTTATCCGTCTATGAAACGAAGTCTTATTTTTAAGAGGCAAATTGCTAATGCCACTGCTGAATATCAATGGAAATTAAAAAAAACTTTTAAAAACTGCCAAGCAAAAAAAAATTACCAAATTCTTTAAACCATTGCCTAGGCCTGAAGATAATAATTAATCAATATGATGAAAAACCTAAATTAATTTCAATTTTTTTTATACTTGTTTTTTATTTTGTCACCTAGGAACGTATCCCATTTAAATTACCATTCCATATTCACGGTTTCTGTATTAGCAGCATATTTACGGAACAAAAGAGCTTTTACTGTAGTTCACAATCTTCCAGAGTTGCTATTCGTAGCGACTTGCTGCGAAAGTAGCGAATTTTTACTACTTTGAGACGTAGCGGCGATTTACCTAGTTACATTAGGACAAACATCGTTAATTTATAATTAAATTATAACCTTTTGCTTTTGTTATATTCCATAACGTAACGTCCAACCTTCGAGACTATACCTACTGGACTGACCTTCGGCCGATATCAGCACACGTAGTGAGAAACAAAGGGTATATCCCGGTTTTCTTTCCCTGTCACACACGTATATAAATAAATAAATAAATATATATATATATATATATATATATAAATATATAATTTATTTATTTGGGTGCTTCGTTTGAGGCGAATATGTTTTTTCTTCGCTCCAAAGGTGAGCTCATAATTTTAATATTACCTACTCGCCAAATAAATTTTAAATTTTTTCATTTAAATAACACGTAAATCTCAATTATTTTTATTATTTATCTATAGCTTCCCGGTATTCTGTGCTGATAGTTTTCGAGAAAATTCTAATTAACTATGTGAAAATATGAAATTTTTCTTTTTAGTTTAGATTTTACTGCTTTTTAATGATAGTTCAGCTGAAAAAAAAATATTACTGCATTTACTGCAATTTTAAACATATATAAAATTAGTCATATGCAATAAATTAAACAATTTATTTATTATTACTATATTATTATATATATTAGCTATTATAAATTAGAATATATTTATATACTAATATTAAAAAACAAAATAAAAAAACAGAGCGTAATTAAACTTCCTAAATGGTATTTACAAAGTGTTAGCACATAAATATATAATTATTACCATTATTATTATTAAAAAAATCACTAAAATCTAGATTAAGAAGGAGAATTTCGAATTTCCACATAGTTAATTGGATTTGCCTCGAAAACTAGCAGATCTACGGTTTTTGTCAATAAAACTCTTTTTGTAGAAAATTTAATTTTCTACAAAAAAGGTTTCTAATATTTTTGCTGCAAAGTCGATAGTTTCCGAGAAAAATCGAAAAAAACCATGAAATACAAGCAAAAATCGGCTTTAATATTTTTACCGGTGAGGTAGTACATAGAGCATAATTTAGATATAGGCACTTTTAAAATGAGACATTTCTATACAATTTTTACTGAAAACCAATTAAATAGTGTAAAATGCCGCGACTATAGATAAATTTAAAAAATTGATATATATATATATATATATATATATATATATATATATATATATATATATATATATATATATATATGGTCATATATAAATTTATATATCGAAATTTTTATTATTAACTTTACGAAAAAAGATATTTTTCATAAAAAGTTCTGCATGGTCTAAAACCAGAAATGCAACCATCAAATATCAAATTTTTTGAGTAGTAAACGAGGTATGTCAAATAATGTTAATTTTGCTCAAGAATAAAGTACCTTTATTTGTTTTAATATCGCAAACTGTTATCAAGACAATTTATGTAAAATTATAATCTGTGTTCAACTATACAACCATGTCTAGATGATGTTGCACGCCTTGTTTCAGTACAAAACTGCCGTCAACATTTCTGCTTCATGTTTGTAACAATTCCTTCGTATTTACGATTGTTGCTGACATGTTTCCAACATTTTGCTGGAACAAACCTTATATCGTGCTAAAACCAAGTGTGAAATTGCCCTTCTAAGATTAATGCTAAGTTTGATGCTAGTGCAAAAGTAAAAAAAATTAAAACCCCGATTTGCTGAACTATCGTCCAAAGAAGTCAGTAAATTTAATTCTCAACAGTACATTATTAAAATATTCCATAATTTATACGTATACATTTTTTTAAATACACCATTAAAATCTATATTCTGGAAAAAACAACCTTTTTTTATTATTTAAATAGATATTCTCACAAAACGAAACCATATCTAATAAACAAAATATTCTCGGAACTGCGTAATTTTTTAATTTCGATATTTACTTCATTAGAACACTTATTATAAATGTTTAATATATTATAAAAAAAATATTTTAATAATATTAAAACAATTAAATAGTCGAAATTTTCCTGTAATATGTAAACAATTTTTGTTTTGTGTGTAAAGAAACGAGGTTGTCAAAATACGACAGTAATGTAATTTGAAAGCTGTTTAACTGGTTGCTTAATCAGCCATCTAGCTCTGGCTAGTAAAACTAAAGAAAGCAGAAAACTATAAATCAGTTTAATTTTCTATCGGTAGATGGAACCCCTGACCTCCCCGAAATTACAGGTGCAATAGTATATTACATACCCAGGTGGAAAGTGTTTCATTTCTGTCGAGATGCGTTAGTAGACCGAGGCGCAGCCGAGGTCTAATATGCTTTTCGAGACAGAAATGAAACTTTCCACCGAGGTTTGTATACTATTTTATTTACAACCACTTTATTCATTTCCTATATTTTAAATTGAAATTGAAAATTGATCCGTAATCAATTTTATTAGGCGCCGTCTTCGCAATTTGTATCGTTGTCATGTAACGGGTTGTCAAAGTGTCAATACATACAGTGTAAGATGGACGCTTTAAATTTGAATATAATTGTTTTAATTTCGCAAATCCAAAAAAAAAAATGTTATCAGATGAGGAATTTAAGTTTGTGCTACTCCACCAGAAATTTGAGAAGCAGCAAAAACAGCGGAAGAAAAATCTTCTACCAACCAAAAGCCGCCCGAGATATGACAATGAACATATGATACGTTTAAAGAATGGTGTAGGAAAAAAAGTTCAAAATCCTGGATCTAAATCGGCGTTACTGGCTTATTTAGTGAATGTGCCAAGACAAAGATATCAACGCTTTGTCAGTAACTCATGCTGAGGACCACTTGTCTATCAATTAGAAAAAAGAACATCTAACACAAGTGTTTGGCATTTTTAAAGGCTAATAAAGGTATATAGCAAAAAGTTTGAACACACTGTCTAGAAACATTGAACGCCATGAATTTTTGTTAAAAGGTATTTGAAAGTACCATTTTATATGATTTGTTATTTTCATTTGTGTTCATGGTCTAGCGCTGCCGATCGGATGAATTATACAATATGAAAACAATAGACGTTCATTTTTAGAAGAAAGGTCATGATTAAATACAGAATAGCAAAACTTACCAGCCACGATCAGCTATGATAACGATAAGAAATGGATTGCACCACTTAAGGAGTACATGACTCTTCGGAAAAATTTAGAGGATAAAAGGCTTTTCATGCAAATAAGATATGGAAAAATTACTAAACAATGTATTGGGCACAACACTGTAAGTCAGTTTTCAAAAAAATTGCAGCTTTTCTGAAACTGCCCAATATTCAAAATTTTACTGGTCACTGTTTGAGAAGAACAGCGGCTACTTTGCTCGCAGACAATGGTGGCGACTTCATGCAAATTAAACGGTTAGGGGGCTGGAAATCTAGCACAGTAGCTGAGGGATACATAGATAGTTCTGCCGCTACTCAAGTTAATACTGCAAAATTGATTTCAAAGCCAAGTTCAAACTCTACTTTTACTTCAAATAATCATGAAATAAATCTTTCAAAAAAAGAATTTCAGCAAGGTTTGAACATATCAGTGGCTGCCTACAATAATGCTAATGTAATAATTAATTTAAATGAGTAAAATATAAGTTAGTTTATTGTTTTTTATACATATAAATATGCAATGCCTCTAAAATTCAATAAAAAAATAAAAGTAAATTTATTGTCGTTTTTGTCTAATCAGTGTGAACGTATTAGAATGCGTATGTTCGTGTGTCACTATACCATTTTGAAATATCAATAATCAATGAAATTACAAAAAAAAAACTACTTTCCAATCGGGTGGAAAGTGCCCACTTTCCACCCGGGTGGAAAGTAGAAGTAAAAAAATGTCAACTTTCCACCGTTCAAAGATAGGTGAAATGTCATTATTACATGCATGGTTGTAAATAGGCCTTTTCATCATGTGACAAGCGCAAGCGCAGTCGCCATGTTGAAATGGCGGCAATTCAAAAGTTTCGTACTGTTTTGATCGACAATGGCTGGGAATGCAGTATTATCTCCCCAATTAAATCATTTACTGGAAAAAATCGTTGATTTTTTCCAGTAAATGATTTAGGTGCTTCACTGATTATAATTCAGTTGAAGCCCATAATTGTACGCAATTAAAAAGGTAGCTTAAATGTCATGGACGTCTTTAAAAAGGAAAAAGACGTGAGCTGATTGAGAGGTTAGGCAACATTACTTCTTTACTATACAAAAAGGATCTATAATTTTATTCTAATTAGGCCTACCACATATATACAATTGTTATATTGTTATATAAAATAATATGTATTATATTTAAATGATTTATAGCGTGTATCACTTTTACATACTCCATAACAACACCGCTTCGTCGTTCCTTTTCGTACTGATATCATAATAATAATCGATTAAAAAAATATTTGCTAATTAAGACACTTTTTTCTTTATTTTCGTATTTCTTTTCTTCAATAACTATACTTTCTTTAGTATTTTTTTATTTTAATTATGTGTTTACAGGCCCTTTAACATGCTTGTTTACAAAAAACAGTACGAAATAAATGGCTGATACTGACGCATGCGCACAAAAAAAAATTGTGATGAGAAGGCCTATAAAGGATATTTAACGAGTAAGTATTAGATAGTACATTTGTAAAGTCAAGAAGGCGATGGTTTGGTATTATAAAAGGAACCGACTAGTATATAAGTAACTAAAGCTCATTTTTGGCTATTCAACAAAGGCTCAAACACATTAGAGGTCTTCAGCTTAAAATGTTGGACATGACCTTTATATTTACTCCTACTGCGTGATGTAAAGAACTTATTATATTCAAAAAAATATACCAAAAAAAAAAGAACTAAATAAAAAAGAAACAAATCAACACTATTTATTTATATAAAATAAATCATAAATTAAAAAACCTTTTCTTATTATTTATATTTTAACCCAAAACAGCAGGATCATAGTTTAAACGGAACAGAATCGCACTTTTTTTTGACTATCAACAGTATTTATATACAATTACAATTTTAACCAATTTCATTGGTTAAAAACTCATTTGAAAAACAGCTGAAGAGTCAAACTGGTGATGAGATAGAACTAGATAAAAAAGTAAAAAAAAATCATTGTCATTTTTTTGCTTTTCCTAGTTTCATTTGTTATATTTTTTATCGTTACCGAAATAGTCTGACAAAAATTGTTACAAAACTGGTAATAAGTTTATGGTAATAAATAGACCGTCAGCCCACCATAAAAAAACAGGATCCAATCGTACTCAGTATGCTCCTTTAAATAGTTAATATTGACTATGCGCTGATCATTCATTAATAGATTTTACAGGATAACTTTATACCCAGTATGTCATCTAGTAGATATATACGCGATAAATACCCTTTTGAAAACTCTAACTTAGCATACTAAGTACGGTTGTTACAAAACTACTATTTTTTTTAACAGAAGTCAAGGTCTAGCTTGGTCCTAACGACGACAGATGACAGACCTACACGTATGTTGATAATTTTCTGCCATATTTGTTTTGACTAAATTTGGTTTAGTTTAGATGGCATATTGAGTATAAACTGTTCCAAGAAGGCTATTTTCTAGGTCAATTTTCCAGTCAATAACCCGCAATCATCCTGTAAATCAGACGTTCCCAAACTGTGCTCCATAGAATTCTTTAAAGTGCACCGCGAAGCGTTGAAAAAAAAATGTCAAAATTAGTCGAGGAAATGTAGAACAAAAATAGGCCTTATGAGGGATTTTTTGTGCAGTAAGATGGATTTGAATGCGGTTTTTTGCATTCGATTCGTATGAACGTCTACAAACTTTTCGAGTTTTCGAGGTCGCTGAACACGAATATGAAATTATCAAGAGCCTACGGAGTACCTGGTGCCCGCTAAGAATAGGGTAGAAGTCGTCTTCTGGAGTTTTACAATTTCCTAATATCTGCCCAATTTTGTTACTCGGGGTTTTCGAGGTCGCTGAACACGAATATGACATTGACAAGGACCTACGAAATACCTGGTGCGCGCTAAGAATGGTGTAAGCGTCGTCTTCTGGAGTTTTACGAAGAATCCTTCTAATATCAGCCCAATTTCTTTACTCAAGAGGTTTTTGTTGTTGCTGAATACGAATATGACATTGACAAGGGCCTGCGGAGACCTGGTGCGCGCTAAGAATGGTGTAAACGTCGTCTTCTGGAGTTTTACGACAAATCCTACTAATATCGGTCCAATTTCTTTACTCAGGAGTTTTTGTGGTTGCTGAAAACAAATATGATATTGGCAAGGGTCTTAAAAGCCCCCCAAGAAACAAAATTAGGCTGATATTAGGAGGAACTGTCGTAAAACTCCAGAAGACGACGTTTACACCATTCTTAGCACGCACCAGGTACTTCGTAGACCCTTGTCAATGTCAAATTCGTGTTCAGCGACCTTAAAAACCCCCCGAGTAAAGAAATTGGGCTGATATTAGGAGGATTTGTCGTAAAACTCCAGAAGACGACGTTTACACCATCCTTAGTGCGCACCAAGTACTCTGTAGTTCCTTGTTAATGTCATATTCGTGTTCAGCGACCTCGAAATCCTCCGAGTAACAAAATTGGGCTGATAGAAATTGTAAAACTCCAGAAGGCGACATCTACCCTATCCTTAGTGGGCACCAAGTAGTCCGTAGGCCCTTACCATATTCGTATACAGCGACCTCAAAAACCCCTGAGTAATAAATTTGGGCTCATTTTCCTCATTATTTACCTGGTTATAATTTTTTTATTATTGCAAACTTTTAAATGCATTTCGAAAATACCATTTTTCTATTGTACAAGGCAGTTTTATATTTCCCATTAATTAAATTTGTTCACAAAGTTTGTAGACGTTCATACGAATTGAATGCAAAAAAACCGCATTCAAATCCATCTTCCTGCACAAAAAATCCCTCGGGCATTCCTTCGTTTTCTCGAAATCAAACGAGATTAACGCATTATCTAATTAACTGGTCGTTGTTTGGCAACACTGCGCGTAAATAACCATTGCAATCAACGCGTGTCGCGTCGCGTTGATTGCAATGGTTATTTACGCGCAGTGTTGCTAAGTATTTCTTATATTATAGAGCGTAAACCGTGACTGTGTATTCTATATGTACCCAAACTTTAAACGCGTTTTTCTCAAAACCATATTTTTCAAATTGGCGTACACGATATCTCAAAAAGATATTGATCGATCTCTCTGAAATTTTGCACACATCTTTTTATTGATATTATTTTCTATATGAACCTACAAATTTCCGAATTTTTTTTGAAGAAATAATTTTATCGAAGCAAAAACAATATAAAAATTCGGAACAAAATTAATTTTATTTTTTCCCAGTGATTGGTCCTTTTTTCCACGGTGGGTTGACAGTCACGTATAAATAATTCCAGCCTTCAATTTTCAGCTAACACAAAAAAATTTTGACACTTTTCACGTGTTCCTGTTACGGCGGTAGTTAAAAAATTTGACAAGTGTCATAATTTTTTTAGGTTATTCGACACGCACAATTGATAACTGAAAAACTTTTTCTGAGTAACCTTAAAAATCTCCATTTATTTCAAACTTCTTTGACCACTCTGTACTTAAAAAAATCTGGTTGAGATTATTTAAGCTAGATAATATTAATTTTTACCTTAGGGTTCATATTTTATAAAATAACAAGACTATCCCACCCAAGTTCAACAATGCAGCTGTTCCATTACAATTTTATTTTTCTAACAGACGTACATGTTATTCGAGGATGAATTAAAACCGCCCCCACCACAACTCGGGGGAGGCGGATCATCATTTTTTTTCTGTCTATTAAATAAACTACTCCTATTTACAGTCACCGGGTCACTTTCGGAGTGGTCCTTCGACACGACGCTCTGTAACGCGGTCGAAAGCCCCAGACAAGGCAGGTCTTCCGGTTCCAAAAGGTCCTCTCTCGCATAGAACAATACGTAAGGAGTCTCCGGAGGTTTTAACAAGTGCAAACTCTCCTCTGTAGTTTTGGTTACGGAACTATCGTTAAATTTGTACCAACCTGTAGAGTCTTTGGCGAAGGTGTAGTAATGGCCGGAATCTACGCTGGTGCCATAGTGGACCACTGCTGCGTACAGGTCGAAGAATACGTTTTCGAGGCGTATTCGATTGTCCAGATTGACACGTTGCAACAGTTTGGTTCGGGTTTGCGAGGTCGGGTCGTATCGGAAATGTTTCAGCGTCAAAACTAGGTGGGTGGGGAAAGAGACAATTTTTGTTATTCTTTCGCCATCTACAAGCAAACACGATTTTAGTTCATATGTTCACATTTCTTATTCTTTATCATAATTAACTAAATATAATAATTAGACAGTTTACAAATTTATCAAAAAGAGACATCTCTGGATTTAAGGTGGGCGTTTAATAAAAAATCTTTTGCTAGGTAGGTAGGTAGGTTCAAAGTAAGTGGGTATAATACCCTTCCACAGCGACTGATCGGTCTATTGTGGCTCACACCCTTTTATATTTCTTCCACCAGGTCCAGACTCCTAATAAATCTGATGATCCTGTTGGGAGAGAGATCTTTCACCTCCCCCGGCAACAAGGTGTCATTGCCGAGGATTGCGAATCTCAGTCGTTCCATTGCTGGGCACGAACACAGTATGTGTTCTGCCGATTCATCCCCCTCCATGCACATGCGGCACTCGGCGTCTTCCGCTAGGCAGATCTTGTGCATGTGGTATTTTAATCTGCAGTGTCCCGTGTACAGTCCCAGAGTTTTAAGGTGTACCCTTGATTGCTCCAGTAGTTTGACAGTACATTGTTGGTTCGGTGGGCTTATGAAGACCTTCAAGTGTCTGAGACCCGGAAGTCCATGCCAGTACCGAAAATTTTCTCTTTGTGTCCAAGCTGATATGAACTGCTTGGCCATTCCATAAGATATACCGATGACCGGTTCCGGCCCTGTGAATTTTGTTTCCGCCCCTTTGGCAAGAGGTCTGCGGATTCATTACCCTCTAGGCGGTGTGTCCAGGTATCCACAGTGTGTAACCTATTGTTTGACCCAGTTTGGTCAGCGCATCCTTGCAATTCCAGACGGTTTTCGAATTGTACCGCGGGATTCAAGAGCTTAAGAGTGCTTGACTATCGGAGAATATTTAATTGTCTTACGTGTGCATGCCGATCAACCAGCGATCTGGCACACTTCTCAAGAGCAAATACCTCCGCTTGAAATATGGTTGCGAGAGTGCCCAGGCTAAAGGAAAACTCTGCCCTCGGCCTCTGTCCATATATTCCAGCTCCAACACCGTCCTTGGTTTTGGAGCCATCGGTGTACCAACAGATTTTGCTAGGTAACCACAACATACCGGTATCACAACATAACTAACAAAGAGCAGCATATCATAATGAATTACGTCATTTTCCCGAAGTTCAGCCGCCATTGGGATATGATCTGTTCTTATTTGATTGTAATTTTTATGCGTGTCTTTGGTGTTCTGTGCTTAAAAAAATCAAAGGCGCCACTAGGGAGAGATCGTGCTGCCTGTTAGTTACACTGTGCATATGTTACATGGTTACCTTGCAAAAATTTGTTTTAGGACTGTCAATAGACTACCTAAGTCTGACGCCAGGCGAAGGGGGCGGGGGTTACCAACCATTCCAAACAAAGACACGATAACACGCAAATGCCCATAAGCGATTTTTAATTTTAGTTTATTTTATGTTCTGATAGCAAATAAGACTCTTGAGGTAATTATTCGGGTGATTTGTGCACATCTTAAGAGTTTTAAGAGATAGCAAGCAGGTTATACCTAAAAAATTTTTATAAAAAAAAACTTAACAAAACTATTTGTTTAATGACACTTTAACCAAATCAAAACGTTAGAACCCTTATTTCAAAGCAAAACCATGCCAAAAACCAAAATTAAAAATGCCTTATGGGCTTTTACATGTTGCTTGCTTTACTTTTACTTTTTTTGCCTCCGTCGGTAAACGTTCAACCAGCTCTCCCCTTTCCAGACAAACGTTGTTGTCAACGTGAGCTTTCCCAGGCTTTGTAGGTGAAACTTCTGGATAGTCGAGCTCTGTAGCCCCCAAAATTCCGAAATTTTTCAAAACTTAAATTCTTATCTAAAAATTATTGATACAAGGCACAAACAATGGCGATCCGACCAAGAACTGCTACTGGTATTACGTATAACCGCTTTCTGTCAGTACTGTCACTCCCTGTTGAGCGCGCAACCATCTTCCGCCATTAGGAAAATTCCTCGTGCGTGGGCCCCTCAGAAAGGGACAGGTATAGGAATCTTCGTTCACAGCGCTTAGCCCCAGAAGAAGGACTCCATCGTTTGGCTGACTTTCTCCTTGATCCCCGAGGGTAAAAACTGTTCCTCAAACCGCCTTCCCGGAACAAAGGCTGCCGCCCGACTAAAAGCTCAGCAGCCTTTCTTTATCGCGAGCACTTCACTGGTCGGAGGTCAAATAGAAACTGCTTTTACATGTTATTATCCGTTTGTTTGGAAATGTTAGTTAAGCTCCGCCCCCAAGCGTGACGTCCCGACCATGGCAGAGCAAATTGAATAAAATCCAGCGAAATTTAGCTTCTTGCAATTTTTTTCAAGTAGAAGAAATTAAGATTTTAAGACCTTTTAATAGAACACAATATGACTTAGGCTGCTATTCGAAAAAAAAGTGAAGGTAGCTAGATACTATGGGGTTGGAGAGAGCTGGTTGGAAATATTACAGACATATAAACAATAATACAAATAAATTTTTGTGCTTTAGCATTTTTTAATTAATGGCTTACATAGAAAATTTTAATTTTAGGCAAGACTTCTGAACAACTCTGTATTTATATAAGTTTCACCTTTTTCTTCACATAAAAAGTCATTGTGTCACTGTGTCATCACAACATTTTTTTTGTGGATCTGTGTTATTTATCAGATAGACTATCAACTGAAGAAGTACCTGGCAAGTACTGTGCCCAGATGGGTATCGCCCAAATAAGACGCAGTGAAGATAAGAGAACATAAAAGAAATACACAATTGATGTGTATTTCTGAGTGATTACTTACCAGTCAATCCATCACACACATCACATCTATATTGATTATCTCCACATAGTTTCTCCGGTTGCAAGTAATAGTCCAAGAGATTTTGTACGCTCTGGTTGTCCGCGTTTTGTGGAAATGACAGCTGAAGTTCGCGAAAATTGTCCACCTTTTCACTTTTCGTTGCACATTCCTCGCAGTGGGTCACTGTTCTTGTTTTGCCACCAAACGACTTTTGAACCACTGTAGGGCATATATCAGTGGATGCAGCACCTTCACCTGCGTTATACATTTTATTCAATGTATGTGAGATATGATTCAGAATTTATTTCTTTTTACTATTTTTTATTTAAGTTAATTATGAGGATATACCCTTATTTTTTACGTAAAAATAATTTATGCACTGCTGCCAGATTAACCTTAAAATATACTTTTTATTGATTTTCGCCTAATTATGATTTTATTGTAAAATATTATTAAAAAACATTAAAATTGACTGATTTTTAGCTCTGAAAAAAGCTCGCGCCAAAGGAGGAATTTTAGTAGGACAATTGGCATAGTCAGTGATGCATTTGTCTGAAAAGTCTCTTTGTTTTATTACGTTAGGAACGTAAAAATTCTTAAGCATTTGATAGAAAATTAACGGTTTATGGTAATGTAATATTACTTTCTTTGTGTTTATCACATCACATCCCTTTCTGTAACCACTTCAAAATATAAGGTTAAGTACAAAGTGTACATTTTTCAGCTAGAAAAGCTACTCTAAATAATTCTCTGTGTCATTTTTAAATTGACAGATTCTACATAAAGTTCAGAGGTAAAGTAAGGTGTAATGAAAGTGAAATAAAGAACTCTACCAGGGCAGGCGTGGGCTGGAGTAGTGTTTATAGAAAGTGATTTGGTAGGTCAGTTAATATCTAAACTTTTAATAATATAGTTTGTCAATGACTTGTACCGGGTGTCACAGGTGTGACAAGTGAAACGGGTGTCCCAAAAAATTGTAAATATATTCTAAATTTGACCCCATTAAAAATATCCCGCCCGACGATGCACCACCTGATAGATGTATACTCACTATTTAAACTACAATCTCCTCCTCCTCCTGTACACTTTTCCTGCTCGTGCAGTGTATCCAAAAGGTACCCCAGAAACTCTGAACTATCATGCTGGTGTCCTATGGCGAATCCCGGGGGCCTCAGTAGCGTTAAAATATCGTTCGGAGACAGACAAAATTTCTTCGAGTGCTGGAGCAACGCAAATAATATCTGTAGTTTGGAAAAAAGTGGGGGCAATATACCTTTTTCGTACAAAAGCATGTTATTTCGGAAAGATTTCGTCATGAAGAGGGCCTGAAGAACGCTGTTCATGTAACAGGTATTGCCCAAATTATAAAGGCCTACTTTACCGACTGAAGGACGCAGCGGTTGAGGTATTGTAAGATTATTTGACCAGCCCTGACAATTTAAAGGCTTCTTATAGTTGTTTTCTATGCAATACGGACTAAGACATTCTCTAAGAGGTTCGTACAGTTCGTCATATCCAGAAAAGTGATCCATAAGCGCGGAAAATAGCTGTATTAGCTGGATAAGATACGTTTTACTCCCTTCATCTTTTGCCAGCATATTTATGACGTTTGGAACGTGAGGAATTATTTTATGAAATGCCTGTGGACTATGCTGAACCCGCGTTAGCATGTGGTGAACGACGGGAAACACGTACCGCCTGCCCGATTGAAGATGTATCAGTTTAAACAACGGTTCGATGGTGTTTAATGTAACCTCCAAAAGAATATCGTAGAAATGTTCTTGTTCGAGACCCTTCATAAAGGCCAGGACAAGAGGGCCCAAGTTGTCTGTGTAAGTCCATTTTGTGAGCCATATGCATAAGGTGTGCAGGGCTCTTTCGAGGTTTTGATCAGGATAGCCGGAATTTAGGATGAATTTTACAGCCTCTAAAAAAAAAAAAATTACTGTAAAAACTTAATAGCTAACTGGAATATAAATATGTTTACTGGTGTTATGGAAATGATTTTATTTTATTTTATTTATTAAACAATTTTTCTTGAACATAAAAAACTGTCCAAAAGGCCATCGAAAAGGTAGGGCCAAATTTTGCTCCTTCTCCATTGTAAATTTTATCGATGATCTATAGTCAAACGAAATAATGGACATGTACGAACCTCGGTATACAGAAATCCTACCCAAGCTGGACAATATTACCCCAATCTAATTACTACAAAATGAAACAGGGGGTCATACATACTCTATATAATCGTGCAGTGACCTTATGTAACAGTAAGGAATCCCTAAAGAGGAAATAAGTAACATTACTAGATCTAGCAGAACGGTACAGTTAGAGTTGAAAGGAAACAATCGAAAAAATAAAAGACAAAAAACTTAACTTGAATGAAACTCCACATGACCAAATATTATGATAATTCCATATATTAAAGGAACTTCGGAAAAGATCCGCAGAATCGCGAATAAGTTAATACTTAAAACAGCATTTAAATCCCAAGATACTCTAAAGTGTTTTCCTAAGATGGGACCAAACAACATGTAAAAGACATCACAAATTCCCTGTAAATTGTGGTGAGGTTACATCAGGGAATCGAAAAGACCACTCGAAATTAGAGTTAAAAACACAAAAAACATACGGAACGGGTGAAACGTCGAAGTCAGGTATTCCGAACAGACTTGGTCAAAACAACACCATACAATGGTGAAGCAAAAACCATTTAAAAATAACCCCTGGAAAGGAATAAGAAGTAATATTGTAAACAACCAAAATGTATTTAGCAAGCCTAGTATCGATATTCCGAATATCTGGCAGCCGTTGCTGAACCGTGAAAAGTCGCTCAAGCTGGGGTGAACAAGGGATAGTATATATGTCGTAGCTTTTAAGAATTTATTATTACTTGAAAACGATTGGAATACATCACTAAACGAAACGTTGTGATAATAATGACAATGGAAGTCAAGATTTTAGTGTTATTGAAACCATAAAATTGTCTAACACTTTCAAGGAAACGACCCATACAATTGTTTTATGATGGTTAAAATTTCATAAATATTGATGTTGTTTGCCCAAGACATTAAAAATCTTGTAATTTATAAATTAAAAAGGCTTTAAAATAAATTAAGAATAGTTCAATTAAAATACAATTAAACAATTAATGTTTAATATTCTTATATTGTCAAAATATAAGAACGTATTTGGTTGCTAAATAAACCATTGTAGTGTGATTCTAAGTAAAAAAATCTTTTTACCCAAAACTTTCTTTGCAGTTTATTTCTTTAGCAATTACCAGTTTGCAAATGAAAATTTATTTTTTTGTTCTCCCTGTAGATAAAAGAACGTCTGTTATTACGTAATTGTCGCAGAAACACACCTTCCAACCTGGATGCTATTTTTCTATAAAATCTAAATTTAATCAGTCAATTTTCTTTATAATCGTGGCAACACTGCCGAAGTGTAAAAAATTCCTTATTAGCAATCTAAAAATAGAAAGTCGCGCTCCGAGATGAATATCACGCTGCCTAAACGTGTGTCGGTAACGACGCAGCCAATCAGAACACCGTGCCCGAGAGACAATAGGACGTCGGTGAAAGGGATAAGCGTTGTAAGGTAGGTCACGCGCGCGCCAAGGAAATAGACCAATGAAATGGGTCGCACGGAAAGCCTTGGAGGTCAAAGCTCAACGAAATTTAGTACAGCTATGTGTGCCGTTGAGATAACTCATAGCTGGAAAGTTCCCTGATTTTATTACGTTAGTAACGTAAAAATTTCTATAGCATTTTTGGGCAAATCACCGAAATGTTCCTATTTAAAAATTTGATGGAAATGTCAGTTTTCCATGGTAGTTTAATACTACTTTCTCTGTGTTAGCACAAGATAATTGGCTATCACATCTTTTCTGTAACTAATTCTTATAAGGTTTAGTACAAAGTGTATATTTCTAAGCTAGAAAGGCGATAAGATAGTTCGTCAATAATTAATACTGGGTGTCCCAAAAACTGTAAATAATTTTTTAACTTCGACTTTAAACTTTCTTATTTTTAAAGTGATAAAAAGCAATCTCAAATCGTGTCGTAACGTCGATAGACTTAAGTCTCATAGACTCCGGGAGGCGATTCGGATTTCTAGTGAAATTTAAATTCTCTTCTTGAATTTAAGTGAATTTTTCGTCAATTTTTTTGAGTAAAATTTGTAACCTATTCTCACATTTTTTTGTAAATTTAATCTTTAGATAAATTAGTGAACAGCTGACATTGTCATTAGACAATAAGTTACGTTCAATTTTCTAACCTCTTGACAAATTAATTAAGGCTATCAGTGCCTAGGTAAAGAGTAATTTCAAACCTTTCTTGCTTCTTTGACATTTAGTAAAAGTAAACTAAATTTTAAAAAAGTTTATCAAGGGAAAAATTTTCATCTAAAATTTTTGATACGCCCCATTGGCGTATCACAAGGATTTTGTAGTGTAAATAAAAAACTTGTATATATTTATTCTATTTTAGTGTCTCATTTAGCAATATTTATTCTACAGGGCGTCCAAACCTTAAATTTGGAACTATTAGGTTTGCAGTTCATATTTAGCCGATAGCAGAGTATGTCGGCAACTACTTATGGTGCGGAGGCGTACCGATTTACGTTTCTCCACTAGTAATATTATATATTTTTTTAATTTATAAGTTACAAAAGGTGCTGTTTTATTTGGGTTGAAATCTTGGCAACCTAACCACCGAACAATTGGTTCTGTAGCCAGTAGGCCATATAACCCAATTTTTTCTTACATGTTTTGGATCCAGATTGTCACTTACAACTGAACTTTTGCTACTTCTAGTAATTTTTATCTAATTCGTATCCGCACAACCATTTAAGAGTTTAAATATAACATTTCCATAACACCTGTATATCCAAATAACCACGGAAAAAGATAAATTAAACCCTGCTTTACCTGATAACGCTTCAATGCTAATCAGCTGCAATACAATCGACATAACAGGACTGGGATTCTTTTTCGGATTCGAAATTTCATCATATAAGGCCTTTAAAGTGACAAAAATGTCTTTGTTCTCGTTGGCACATTCTTTCATCAAAATATTTTGGACACTCTTTATGTCTTCTATGAATTTCATGTAGGCTATAGGTTCACTTGGCACCGTAATGGTACCTAAACAAACAACAAAACATACACAGGAATGAAAAAAAATATTTGGTTTCATATTTGTAATAGTGATATGAAATTGTAAGTAATAATAGTAAGACAACTAAAAAAAGTCAGTTTCGAGATATTAAGCATTTTAATATTAAAATTAGCGCATTTGCAGAACCTTAAGAATTATAGAATTTGAATTGACCCATTTTAAGTATTTACGAAAAAAAAACCCACTGTACTGTAAAACTGGGGTTTGTGTACTATTGTTGGCGACAACACAAAATTAAACGTCTTCGTTTTTTATACAGGGTGCGGCAGCATAACTTCTTTATTTCAAAACTTAATAAAACGCATTATATAATTCAGAAAGTTTTAATTTGGTTTTTACAATGTTGGTAATACCTAAAGTTTGGTTTTATATAGCTTTGAAGAAAAAATTTACGTAGGTGATAAAATTTCTCCCCTTGGAAACCCGATTTCGCGCTTCTCATGACCCCTTTCAAGCATAGCAGGCGTTTTTTGGGCAATTTCTTCCTGGAGTTCTTCTTTAAATCTTAAAGGGGGCCTTGGACGGTCCCCAAAAAACAGGGGTTTTTAAAAATCCCATAGAAAAATCACAGGCGAAAATGAGAGATGGGCCCCCTTTGCAAATCGCCCGACCCGGGGAAATTTTATCCCCGGGAAAAATTTTTTTCCAATTGAGAAGGGGGGCCCCACGGATTTGCTCTTCAAAGCTATCCCAAAAAAAAAACTTTAGGTATGTACCAACATTGTAAAAACCAAATTAAATCTTTCTGATTCATACGATGCTTTTTATTAAATCTTGAAAAAAGGAAGTTATGCTGCCGAACCCTGTATCTGCAAAATATTGAGCTTAAGGTGTCGTTATCATGTACCAAGTTTGAATAAATTAGGTTACCATGTTTCTGGTAAATAAAAAAATATATTTTTTTTGCGAATTTTAACACCCTGTACCTTGCAAATGAAGCGTTTGCAGACCTAGATTCATATAAACTGTTTGACCCCCTTTAATATCGGAATGCACTTAAGGACCACCTTGTAAAAAAAATGCAAATTTCCTGTAGTTCTGAAAAAAAAACTAAATATAAACTTTTGTAAATGTTTAATTTTAAAAACAAACTTTTTATTGGCAAAAATTATGATTATCTAGATATTATTGACTAATGGTGTTCATTTGGTATGTGCGTTAATAAAGTAGTTTCCTTTTCCTTGTAGGTTATTTTTGGTTTTTCTTTATAGGCCTATTGGAGCCGCGGATATTTATTTAGTTAAGTAGACAACCTAAAACGATTTCTTAAAATTTTGCTGTAATACGAAAACAGTTCAAGACGCCGTTGTATAATTCTTTGGATGATAAAAATTTGTCAAGTCCATTTTTAAGATATATAATATTATCTCATCTCGCATTATTCTGAACTTAAGTCAAAGTTATTCTACCAAGACAAACTCTCTAGGAGAGTAACGAATAACATTTCATTTTTTCCCAGTATCCTTTTTAAAAATTGGATTTAAATCTGGCGGGACAATCTAGTCTGGTAAAAATTTGGGTTGGTACAACTATCCTTTATTACTATGCCAATTTTTTGAGAGGGATCTGTCAACCAGTGTGTTTACAGCAGCTGGTTAAGTCAGTCGATGTCAATAGTGCGTGCCGTTTTTTTACAATAGGTGATTACGTTAAAAAAAATTTTGTCTAAAATTTTGTGTTGCGAATGAAATTTCGGTGCCGGTGAAAAAAGCTGCAAAAGGCTTTTGGATGTTATCGAAAACCCGTGCGTATGAGTGGTACAAAGCCTTCGGAGGGTGAAGTCGTCGAAGACTTCCTCGTTGGACGCCCATCGACGGCTTCGACCGAAGATAATCGATAAAATAAAGAAATCGTGTTTGAAAACTGTCATACATTGGGGAGATAGCACATGAACTTGATATACCCACGAGTTCGCACGAAGATTTTTATTGATATTTTGGGCATGAGAAAGGTGGCATAGAATTTCTAAAAGAGCTGAATTTTCTTCAAAAAAAATATCGCGAACAGGCGCTTTTGGGCTGCTGGATCGCGCCAATTTCGATCCCACATTCATGGAACGCATCAAAACTGGTGACGAAACGGGGGGTACGAGATTATGCAAACAAGCCAGCAAGCATCGGAATGGGTAAAAAAAAGAACCGAAACCGAAAAAATCACGCCAAAGCCGATCAAAAGTGAAGGCGATGCTCATTTTTTTCGATATCCGTGGCGTGGCACTACGTTATTCTAGAGGGGTTTTCGGTAAACAAAGAGTATTACCTAAGCGTTATGAAACGTTTGCGAGCGTTTTGGTTTGGCCTTTGGGGGAACAACTGGATTTTGCACGACGATAAAAAGCGCCGTCTCACCGAGCTACGATTGGACCGACTTTCTCGCCAAAACTCAACGAACGGGGCTTGAGCAAACCCCCGTATTCCCGGATTTGGCTCCTGGGGACTTTTTTTCCCTTTTCCCAAAAATTAAATTGCCGCTTCGTGGCACCCGTTTTTTCGGTTAACCAAAAAAAAAAATTAGGCGCGCGAGCTGGGAAAGGGCCCTCCCCCAAGGGTTTTTAAAATGGGGTTTTTATGATTGGAAGTGAAATTGGCATGGATGTATTGAAGCAAATGGAGCCTACTTTGAAGGCGATCCAATAAATTTTGATGATTAAACGTTAGATGTTGTTTTAATTAAAAATTGCCGGTACTTTTTTGACAGAGTAGTATTATTGGAAAGGACGCAAAAAACCTTATTAGTTTATGGAAAAAATAAGTTGTTCAAACTTGGCTTTTTCAAAGAAAAACATCAAATATATCTAACACCCTCTGATAACTACCAGTAACTATTACCGTTTGTAATGCTTGTACTATTTTTATTTTATTTCCAGGATACCTTTAGAAAATATTTTAAAAGGATCATAGTAACACTTTGATTATCTATTTTTTCAAAAAAAGGAGAACTTACCAAGTGCAGCGACAATCTGGGCATATGGATAAAACTTATTGTTACCATCTTGGGCTTGAAGGTATCGCAAAATGATTTGCAATCGGAGTTCCGGTGTAGAAGTGACTGGTCCTACTACGTTTTTCTGTTTAACTGCCATGGCTTATTTGTTCCTGAAAAACTGCTTATTAATCTTAATTGACAAAATTAAGAGTGCATTTACGCTACACCGGGGGGGGAAAGGGGGGGGGTCCCCTACTCCACATTTTTTGTATAAAAATAAAAAAAAATTATATTTTATTTAGGTCTTTTTTTTTATCGGGGAAGGTTTTTTCCGATTGAAAAATACAGGAGATAACGTTTTTAACTATTTTTCACTTAAATGACATAAATTATACATATTTTAAAAAGGGTTTGAAAAAAATGACTCCGCTGTAACCGGGTTTTTTAAAATATGGGGTTAAGAGAAAAAATATCTAAACATAACCCCATTTTAGGGTGACTTCAATTTAAAGGGAAAAATTAAAAAAAAAAAACCAAATTTAAAAAAAAAAAATTTTTAAAAAACCTAATTAAGTGGGTTTGGGTTTCATATAGTTTTTGAAAAAATTTTTGATAACTTATACCGTTTTTGAGAAAAACATTATTCCCCCCCAAAATTGGGGGCCCAAATTTTTCCCGGGGCGAATTTTTTAAACAAATAAATAAAATAAAAAAACAATTTAATAACCAATTTTTAACTTAGATATTACTTAATTTAATTATTTTTAATATATTAAGAGTAAAAAAATGTATGAATTATTAATAAAATATCAATTTATTCTGATACCTACAGCAAGAATGTAACTGTTTGAATTTTTTTAATATTTAGGCTGCGATAAATTTGGGATTTTATACATTGGG